>CAUYPK010013996.1:0-86563 GCA_963574355.1 Loris lydekkerianus
GGGGAAGGGAGGGGGGACGTTTGGGTGGAGGGAGGGTGAGGGGTTGGTCCACATCTATGGTGCATCTTAGAATGGGTACAGGCAATTGAACTAATGTACACAGCTATGATTTAACAATAAAAAATTTTTTTTTAAATGTTTGCAGTTAGCAGGGTCTTTTTTTGTGTGTTTAATGGGGGGCTTTTTTTTTTCTGAAATTAGGAGTTCTTTTTTTGCAGATAGGTGGCACCTTTTTTTTTTTTTTTAAAGTCAGGAGAGCCTTTTTTTTTTAAGTTGGTTAGTTGGTTGGTGGTGGTTTCTAGGGGGTTTGCATCACAGTGGTAACTCAAATAGTAAGCACTCAGTGCTAATGCAAATTTCAGTGGTCAAAGTTAATGCAAATAGTGCTCCATGGTAATGATAATTGTAAGTGCTCACTGTTAATGCAAATTGTTAGCACTCGGTATTAATGCAATTGTCAGCAGTCAGTGTTATCACAAATGGTCAGTGGTCAGTGTTAATGCAAATGCTCAGTGCTCAGTGTTATCGCATGGGGTCTCCAAACTGGTAACCAGCCTAGGGCCCCATGGGAACTTAATCTGGCTCTGTAGACCTCTGAGGAGTAGAAAACCCAATTTAATTGGCAGTAAGTGAATTTATATTCTGATTGCTATTTAGTTGTGTATGATGTTGTATGTTGTGTGCTGTGTAAGCCCCGGTTCACATTGTTGCAACCTCTGAGCAGTGCGAGTTCAGCCATATGCTTGTACAGCTGAACTTGCATTAGATTTGGAAGAAAAAAGGCAAATGTGCCTTCTTTTTTTCTGCAGTGGAATCTGATCGCATGGTTCTTCTCACCCATGCGATCAGATTCCTGTGCAAGTTTACAGATCACAGTGCGGTTCACATAGGGTAGTGTGACCTGGAAAGGTGGTGGAGGAACCAGCTCTGTAATTCTGCCTGTTCCCACACCGCACCAGTGTGAGCCTGAGGTAAAAGCAGAGTTCCACCATATGGGCACTGGCGAGGCTGAAGTGATGTGGACTGGCAAGGCTGCATTGATGGACACTGATCAGACTGCATCCACGGGCAGTTCGGTCTATATGTCTCTGTGTGGGCAAAGTTATTGCTGGTATATTGTTTTTGGAGCAATATATATATGTATATATAATTTTATTGGAGCAATATATATATTATTTTATTGGAGGAATATATATATATATTATTTTATTAATAGCAATTTGGAATCCCTAGGAAACAATGATATTAAGAAAGAGAAAAATTGACTCATAGTATAGAATATTCAAAGAACAGTGGACTTATGATTACTTTTTCATGCAGTACAAGGAAAGAGCTATGTGTTTGATATGCCAGAATATAGTGTCTGTGTTCAAAGAATATAATTTGTGTTGACACGATCAAACTCAACATATGATTGTTTGGTTGGAATAGTGAGAAAAGATAAAATATTAAAAACTGAAATATACATGGACAACTCAGCAAAATACTTTTGTGAAGCAGAAACAGCTAAATAATTCATCACTGCAAGCAAGTTTTCAAGTTGCCAAGCTAATAGCATGCACTAGCAGACCATTCGTGGAGGGAGAATTTGTTAAAGAATGCCTTCTTTCTGTTGCCAAAGAGATGTGTCCAGAGAAGGCTGATTTATTAAGTATAGTGAGTCTTTCAGGACCCTCAATTACACGAAGGATTGAAGAACTGGGAGACAATTTCCATCTGCATTTGCAAAATTCCACAAAAAAAAAATTTCTCTATTTTTCCTTGGCACTTGATGAAAGTAATGATGTTCGTGATTCTGCACAACTTCTAATTTTTATTCATGGGATGAATGACTATTTTGAAGTCACAGAAGAGCTTGCTACACTGCAAAGCATCAAAGGAACAACTACAGGAGAGGATATCTTTGAAAAGGTTTGCCAAACTGTGAATAGTTTGGAGCTGGACTGGGCAAAACTAGCCAGTGTGACAACTGATGGTGCTCTTAGCATGGTGGGGTCTAAGAAAGGAGTAATTGTTGCATTAACCAAGAGATGGACAAACATAACCATTTTCATCCAATAGCCATACACTGCCTCATCCACCAATAAGCACTGTGTAGTAAATCACTGAAGTGGGACTCTGTTATGAAAACTGGTATCTTGCATTAACTTCATTAGAGGTAATGCACTAAACCATAGACAATTTCAGGAATTTCTTTCTGAGCTAAATGTTGCCTGTGAAGATGTTCCGTACCACACAAAAGTCCATTGGCTCAGTCTAGGGAGAGTTTTGAAACAATTCTATGACTTACTTCCACAGATTACAGCTTTTCTGCTTTCAAAAAAAAAAAACAAAACAAAAAAAAAAAAAAACAGAAGTACCAGAGCTCAATAATGCAGCAGAATGGAAATGGCACCTTGCCTTTCTGACAGATGAAACAGAACTACTCAACAGTTTCAATGTGCAACTTCAAGGAAGGTAGAAGCTCATCTGTGATATGCAATCACATCTGAGACATTTGAAGTAAAATTAGGCCTCCTCATCAAACAAGTGAAGGAGGAAAATTTCTGCCATCTCCCCACAACTCAAAATCTGTTAGCAGAAAATCCATTGGTTGCATTCCCAAACAAAACATGTGTGGATTCACTGGAAAAGTTGCAAAAGGAGTTCCAATTTATATTTAAAGAGATTCATCTCCACGAACAGGACATACAGCTTTTCTGTAACCTATTTTCTATTAACATTGAAAATGTGGATACGATTTACCAAATGGAACTGGCTGAACTGCAGAATTGTGACTCTCTGAAAGACGCATTCAAGTCAAGCAGCCTTCATAATTTCTATGCATCTCTCCCCTCTGAGGAACCATGCACTGAAAATGGCAACCATCTTTGGCAGCAGTTGTCTGTGAACAGACTTTTTCCAGTATGAAACATCTGAAATCTCCTACCAGATCTTGACTAACAGACGCTCACTTGCATCACTTGTTATGACTAGCAGTGACAAATACGGAAGCGGACATTTGACCATCTCATTAGCCCAAAGCAGGCCCATAGTTCCCATTGAAATACTTGTAAGTTTGTTGATTTAACTTTACTTGTTCTTCATTTTAAATACTGAATTTGTTCCCATTTTGTTCGTTTACTTCAAAATAAGATATGTGCAGTGTGCATAGAAATTTGTTCATAGTTGTTTTTGTTTTTTTTGTTTTTTTTAACTATAGTCTGGCCCTCCAATGGTCTGGTGGACGGTGAACTGGCCCCCTGTTTAAAAAGTTTAAGGACCCCTGTTTTAAGGGTTTTATTGCTCTTATGCACATGTTGCTATCCAAGATACATTTAAAAAATATAATTTATATGTATAACATTAACATTTATTCTTGAATAATATTCAGTCTCCATTTCCATATTACAAAACCAAAGCATATAGTTCTTGCATTGTTCAAATGAAGACAGAAAGCATTCCTAGATAAAGCACCCAAATTTAGGTATGAATTATTTCATTTTTATGAAAGTGTCAAAATAAAGTATGAACTTTGAAGTCTAGTGGATCATGTCAAGATTCTACAAATTCCATAAAATAAGCCATAAATAATCTTTGGGGTTATTGAATATACAAATATAAGCATGTGATCATTCTTTTATTTAATCTATCAATTTTATTTTGTACCTCCCAGGTGGCAGCTCTGCATTAGTACATAAAGATACATAGCATCCAGATTTTCCTTGTGAAGGGCTCCAAGTTTGGGTTGATGGTAGAAACTGACTCAGTTACATACAGATATAAGACAAAAAAAAAAAAAAAAATATATATATATATATATATATATATATATTAAAAAGTGAAGTGAGAAAATAAAGGAAATTTGAGCAGAGACTCAAGTAAAGTTAAAATGGTAAAATGGATTTCATTATTAGACAGCAGTTATCCATGACATCCCCTAGGAAAGGAGAAAGCTAAACATTTCTTAATATTTTCTCACTTTAATGTTAAAACAATTCATTTTATTATCTTGTAAATACCCTATTAGCACAAAGGCAACTTAGCATGAAGAAAAATCCTTAACAATTATAAAGTATTCTTCAATCACAAATTTAAATGGCCTAAAAGTTTGAGTGCAGAGAAAGCAAAGCACAGGTGACCTAGAAGGAAATGATACTTAAGACAAATACTCTGCCAGCTTGTAGGTGCCCTTGAACACTCACACTCTTATGTTTTTGCCGTGAGCAAAAAGCCAGAGACTCTATTTTTTGTTCTATCAAAACAAGACTGATTTTCTACAGTATAATTCCCATTGCCTTATGATTTCATTACTCGTGTTATAGAAGTTAAGCAATTCCTTTAATTATAGCATAAATGCTCTAGTTACAATAGCTTAGGGAATATATTACTCACTCACTGACAGTAACATATTTCGATGATTTGTACCTCACCCACAATTCTTAAAGAAGAAAAGCATGCTTTTGACATTTGTTAATTGAGTTATTTTAAATAAGCTGATTTTTTAATAGTAGTATATCTTTGGGTCAAAGCCTCAAAATATTATATATTAGTGGCAACAAGTAATACAAGATTAGGGTTAAGGTTATTATGAATCTTATTTAGATAATAAGTAGATTTTAAGAAGAAAACATTTTTTCATGAATACATCCTTGTCTTTTTATTCTACTTAAAATACTCTCTGATAGTCTATATTGAGATCAAGTCCTAAATACACAGATTTCACAATATTACTTTTCCTTCTAGAGTATACTTTATGCTAGATTCTCAATTCTGCCCATTCAAATTTATATATAATATAAAACTGTGTAAATAATTTTTAATTTAAATAATGAGGCAAATGAAATTGAGTATTCTGTATGTATGTGTACATGTGAGTTTTTGCTGATTTTTATATTGTCTTTTTTATTTTAAGTCAATAGACAAATCTCTAAGCTTTCAGATTCATTGATGTTATCAAATGCCCCAATATCTATTTCATTTATATGTGTAAATAATTTGACTGCAAATTTGTAAGTGCATTTTATTCAAGGGTTTTTTTATTTTATTTTATTCTTGCTGGGCCTCAAATATTGTCAAGCTTTTGTGTTTACCTGGACGGAACTGAAACACATTCTTCTTAGTAAAGTAACCCAAGAAAGGAGAAAAAAGTATCTGATGTCCTTAATACTATGAAAGCAATATATAAAAACTACATGCTCACACTCTAGAAAAAACACAAGTATAATCTAGCAGGGGGAAGGGAGAGAGGGGCACAGTAGGGATGGGGGTGGGGCTATTGGTGAGACCTCATCTAATGTGCACTAGGTGAGGGTGTTCAGTTTGCCCCTGGGGAAGGACTGACCTACAACTTGAACTTTACCTTTGTATGGAAAACAATGTCGCCTCAACATTTGTATCCTCATATTAATCTGAAATTTCAAAAATTATACACAAAAGAAAAAAAAAGTAAAAGGTTTGTCGCAAGGTTTTTATTTTCCATTTTAATGTGCATAGGTTATTAAAAGAAATAGGAATCTTACAAATCATAAAATTTGTGAAGGCAAAAGGAAGTATATAGTCCTAGAATTTTGATTTAAATATGTTATCTTAATCATAGCTACTTTTGTGCAAACCAGAATATTGAAATAGGTTGGTGTGCATTTTCACGTTGACAGACATAATATTTCATTATTATTGCTATTCTCATTATATTAGTCGAATAATTTTGATTGAGTGCTTTGCATATTCTAATCACTATGCTAAATACTTCACCAGTATTACTTTATGTAATCACATAATATATCAATATGTATCATCTCACTTTTCATATGAAAAAAAGCATAGTTTATGACACTGCCTTAATCACATACCTACTGATTACCAGGACCAGGATTTGAACTCAGGTACTCTGATCCAGGCCAGCTTTTGTTTCAATGAACTATAACATGTTGTGGAAGAATAATCATAGTGCTTGTAATTAATTGTATAAATAAGAATTATTAGCAGATGATTCTGGAGTATTAAACAGAAAATAAGGTCATTAGAATAATATATTACATTTATCATAACAGTTAATTACATGGAGTAAAGAAGGTTCCAGGATAAGGGCTGACAAAAGCCAGAGAACACTGCAGATGTGGCAGCAAGAAGAGCAGCACCTCTAGCCAGTGGCTGCTCATGTCAGCAGCTTTGAGTGTCACTTGGTCATACTGCCACTGACATCAGGGCTAATTCCCTCTTTGTGTTAGGAAGTAGACTTTATAGTCTCTGGTAAACTAAAAAACCAGGTTCATCATATCGTCACCTAACATTGGACTTGTTTCCACATTCATTTTCTTCCAAATCATATGCTTAAATAATTTCCTTAGGTACACAATGCCTAGAGTTTCCTCTTTATCCTCTTTCCAGCTGAAAGTAGCTAGTTATCCTCTTAAAATTGGAATATTCATAGGATAGTGGTCTACCATAAAGATCAAACAATTCAACATTTAAATTCAAGAATCCAGTGTTATTCTGTTCTGTTTGGGGGGATACCTCTGCAAAAGTTTAAATCTTATTTCTACCCTTAGACGTCCATGATTACAATTATTGCAGATTCTACACCAACTGCTTTGATAAATCATCTATATTAATATTTAGTGCTCAGAGGCTAATAAAAGATTATGTAGCAGAATTTCAAAATTAGTGATTGGGAATTAAGATGGTCTTATACAGCATACTAATATCTAGTGACTTAATTAGTCCATGAAAAATATCTAGAGTCTTCATCATTTAAATATGTAAATATTTAAGGTCACAGCCAGGTTGGGTAAGCAATGGATACTCAGAGTCTGTTACTACAGGGATCAAAACATTTCCTTCAAACTTTCTTAGAAATCAATTTAAATAACTATGCAAATTCAAGAAGAAAATCTAAAGTTTCTTTACAGTATTTTAAAAAAGCTATAGCTAAGGAAATTGAAGATATAGAAATTAAGTGTCTTGGCACTTAGTCAAATGATCTACAATGAAGTTCATTTTCACCAAGAATCTATCAACATGGGCCACATTTATACCAAAACTGTGACAAAGGTGGCCCAGGTCATTACCGAGAAACACTACAAGCACCTGAAAAATGCTTTCCACGTGAACAAGCATGTGTGTTAGGAGAACAGTGTTATTCCCCACAAGAAGCACTGCAGCAAGATGGCAGCCTAGGCCATGCATTTGAAGGAGAAGCTTCACAAAGGCCGCACGACAGCGATCTCCATGAAGCTGCAAGAAGAGAAATGAGAAAGGAAAGGTAATAATTACGTTCCTGATTTCCCAGCCCTATATCACGAGGTTGCTGAAGCAGATCCTGACACGAAAGAAATGTCAAAGCTTTTGAACTTTGCCACTCAGATCATAGTTGGGATGAAATTCAATACAACAGGTGGATTTGTTTGAATCTTTATGCTATGCTGTAGTATTTTCAATATTCCTGAGGCAATAGCAAAATAGATAAATAAATTTAATAAATAAAAACTCTTTAAAAAATTCTTACAAAGGAGAAGAAAGCCAAGCCAAGTGTATTGGTTCATTGATGCCCAATGGGGTGTAAGTCAAACCAGTGTTTACAATCGTGATTCATCCCTCAATGTATTTGTTGCCTGAATCTAAAACCATGGTAGACTAAGGATTTGTCTTTAAAGTCAGGGAACACTAAAGCATAGAAGGAACTCAGGTTTTTTTGTTGTTGTTGTTGTTGTTATTTAAGTCTTTAAAAAAATACAAGAAAACCATAGCTGTTGCTTCTAATTTTAACTTTATATTTTCATGTCAAATGTGGCTGATAGATAATAGTTTATGGATACCTTTCAGAAAATTCCCATCTCAAAATGGACTGCTGGATTGAAGAATAAATAAAAACAAGAGTTTTTCCTACAGATTTTGTCTAAAGTGCAAAGTAGAGACAACAGAGTTCATAGATCTCTATTGATGATTCGCATGTGAAATGAAGACTCCTAAGCATGAATGGTGATGTGGCAACTCACCTCCCAAACCACGAACAAAATGTTTGTCCCAGGGAGATTATTTTTCTGCCACATCTCTTGTAAAAAAATATGGAGCCCGTTCACTTAAAATAGTCTAAAGGCTTGGTATTTCAGTTCTCGCTGAGTGTTACTCAATAAGAAAACCCAACAGACAGCAGAACATTTACTTCCCTCTTTGTTACAGAGAAAACAGCGACCAGGGCTGCCAGATTCCAGAATGTTGAACAGACATTTGGCCACCTATGGCCTGCTGGTCTTTGCAGTGGTTTTCACTGTTTTGAGTCAAACTAAAATAGGGCTGTGAGAAAAAAGTGTCTGTCGGAATAGTCTAACAAAAAGGCGGAATCGATGTGGTTATTTGGCCTCATTTTTCCAGGCCTTAAATAATTTTATCATGGCTCTCCTGATGGCTGGGTGTCTGAATGTCAGGATACCCAACGTTCACAGAAAACAAGTTTTACAATTTTAGCATTGCATAATAAGCCTGGGGCCACTCCAGGCCTCATTAATAAAAACCTAATGGTGAAACAATAACAAGGAGGAAATGCCAATGAAGCACAATTTTGTTGAGACTGAATTACTTCTCACCCCAGCAGGCTTGTTGCAGTTGACATTTGATGAAATCAGCCAAAGTGGAAGAGGAATGGCTCCTGGAGGGGAAATATGATGTCAGCATGTTGGGAGTCTCCAGAGGCAGCTGACACCCCTGAAAAGGGCTGGGACTGTGAATTTGGATAGCAGTTCCTGGGATCACTCTTGGTGAGCATTGTCTCCTTCTCTGTAAATGTACTCCATATTCACGAGGCACAGCCTTCTCCCTACAGTAGCAAAAAGAGGCAGCAGGCAAACAGAGGGAAGAGAGCTCACCAGGCATTCCAGAGTGCACTGTCTTTCCACATATCTCTCAAGGCCATATGTTTGCTTTTATTTTGGTCAGGCACAACAAATCTGCTTGGAGAAAATGCTGAAGGAAACAAAGGTGCCTTTGCCAATATTATGTTGCTTTTTGACAAGCTCTGAGATTTCTGAGGGGAATCCACTATAAATGGGATCAGGTCATTCATTTATGTTGTGCGCAAATATAATTTAATGATACAACCTCCACAGAGAGCAAGCTTTCCTGAGGGTGGGCACTTGCAGATTAAGGGTAAAGCATTCTTCAAGATCAAGTAATAGAGAAAGGTGCTCTTTGTATTCTGAAATGCCCTTGTTGCAAATATTAGGTATATTGATTACATTCACACTTAATGGATACAACCCTTAACTTAGGGATAGACAAACCTCACAAGAGCAAAATCCAAAGCCCTAGCTAAGATTTCGTATTTTCGACATGACTGCTCTAAAGGAGTCTTGCTTGCTTTTTGGCATAAACAATTATAGAATATTTCCAAGTCATATTTAAAGTGAGAGCCAAGCTACAAATTCTTAGCTGTACTTGGGATAATTTTAAAATTCAGAGATGGACATTGTCTAATGGGTTTTTATTTACAACTTTCCTGGAATGTCATTCTGAACTTTAAGTAATTGTTGATTAATTAGTGTTGCTGATCAATTCAAAAACACTTTGTCCACACATATGGTGTAGATTGTTTTTCAATAAAATGCCTTCATTTTAAGAGAATTATCTTTATGATTATAAAGATAAAACCAAGAGTTCAGTTCATAGGTTACTCAATAGTAAAATGATGTTAACAATTCAGCATTAATTATATGTGATCATTTTCACATATATATGAAGACTTAATGTTGGCCCCTTGTGTTTTTCTGAACTTAGTTCCATGATGATCATTATTACTATTATTTGATATCTGAAAGGCATTTATATTTTTCTACTCAATTTTTTTCTTTTGTTCTTTTTCTTTTCCTTTTTTTTTTTTTTTTGAGACAGAGTCTCACTATGTCATACTGGGTAGAGTGCCATGGTGTCACAGCTCACAGCAACCTCAAACTCGTAGGCTTAAGCGATTCTCTTGCCTCAGCCTCTCAAGTAGCTGGGACTACAGGTGCCTGCCACAATGCCTGGCTATTTTCTACTCAATTTCTGTGATGATAATTATGGTAACTAGAACAAATATTAAAGATCTTTGAGCAAAATGTATAAAAGTTGTTCACATTCCCAGACCAAAGACCATTCATAAGGCAGCATGCTGAGCGAGATAGTGTTTTTGAGCAACCAAAAGAGCACTGGTTTAAGAAAGGGTAAGAGATCTTGGTCCTAATCCACCTTTAATAGTCATGTGGTTGTGTATAAATTACTTAAGCCATCTCAATCTCTTTGAGTCTTTTCATCTCTACAATGAAGGTTTAGTATCTTTTTTTTCCTTCAGGAAGTCTAACAGAATTTTAAAAAGTGTGTATGGGAATCTTTTTAAAACTACAAAGCACTGTTTATGTATAAAAGGCTATAGTTATGGCCATTGGGCAGAATAGCAACAATCAGAATCAATCCCTTTCCTACACCCCTTTTGGAGAAGGTATAAACTCCCAGAAGAAGGGCTATCTTATTTTTCAGGGTACTTAGAGAATTACAACTGAGTGACAGATATTTTGCTTTGCTGCATAGCCCACAAAGGGAATGTCTTTGAAGATGGCTTACATAGGTTATTAAAATCATACATTAGTTTTTACTTTGCATATTACCTGCTAGATTTAGCTTCTGAAGATTAGTAGGGAGGAATATTAACAAGGAACAGGGGATTAATAGTAGAACCATACCTTTTCCAATACCTGTACACAAGCAGGCTTCTTTTTAGTGATACTTTGCAACCCTACATAAATAGCACAGGTGGAGAAGGATGGTCCCAATGAAGATGGTTATGTATTATAATTTAAATCAGAAAAGTAAAGTTGTGGCACCATCTTTATTCTGCAGTAAGATTAAATAGCCTGATTTAATTAAAACATAGAGCATTCTTTAGGGTTTAAAAACTTACCTTAACCTTGCCCTTCCTTTTGTTTACAGGTTTTCAAGCAATAATGTAATGATTTATGGGGTGAAAGTCATTGTCTTTTATAACTTGGTTTAATTGCATAAACAAAGGAATAATATTAATAAAAATTAAAAAGATATATATATTAACAATACTACAAGAATTGTGAAAAGTATTTTACATGCTTTCAATCCACAAGCTTGTAAACTGGTAGAAAACTGGTACACATACAACACCTGTGGGGACCAGGTGCAAGGTCCCTGTGTTTCCAGGGTCTTTGCTTCCAGTACTGAAGAATGGTTACTGGTACCAAGGAGACAGGATAAATGAGCAGAGCAAGTAGGTGTGAAGAGGCAAAGGGCCAAAGTTTGTTAAAGCATAGTACATTACAGAGAAGAATGGGTCAGCCCCGAGAGTGAACGGGACCCTGAGTTTAACTAGATTTCTCCTTTTACGTGAATTTCTTAATTTTATGTTAAGTAGTAAGTAAAAGTATTTATATATTTTTATGTTAAGTAGTGAAGTAAAAATATTTATGTATTTTTTTAAAGGGATGGAGAATTTCTGGAATTGGATACTTTCCCCTTTCCAATACTTGTAAGGCAATTTCTGGGGGTTTTCATGGTATTTGTAAACTGCATGGAGGTGGTGGATGTGATTTTTACTATGTTAATGAGTGTAAGTCATTTAGAGACACTGTTACCTCAGTTGTGCTATGCCCAAAGACCCTACTGAGGACTTGGTAATATCTGTTATTTCTTTGTCTCTTTTTGGTTGGTCAGATTTTAGAGATCTTCTGTTGTTGACCAAATATCTGCTCGGTCCTTGGGGACCCCCTTGACATATCACCTGATCTCCCTGAGAGCCCCCTTCTGGTCAATTTGCTCTTCCTAGCAGATAAAGCATCTTCTAGTCTGCTTCTCAATGGCCACCCCTAGACAAAGCATCTGTTCCTTGTCTTTTTTTATCCCTACCTACCGCTAGGATCCCAGTTGTACACATAGGAAGGAAGTAAGGCAGTCCCTACCTTGTATATCAAGGCCGTGGTTCCCAACTGCTGGGACTGGCGCTAGTCTGTGGCCTGTAAGGAACTGGGCTACTAGGAGGTCAGCAGCAGGTAAATAAGTGAAGCTTCATCTGTATTTACAGCTGCTCCCTGTGGCTTTCATCACTGAGACTCCAACTCTGTCACACACCAGTGGCATCATTACATTCCCAAAGGAGTGTGAACACTACTATAAATTGCTGATATGAAGGCTTTAGGTTGTGTGCACCTTATGAGAATCTAATTTCCACTCCTACCCTCCCATCGCTATCCATGGAAGAAATGGTCTTCTGTCAAACCACTCTCTAGTGCCAGAAAGGCTGGGGATCACTGCATTATGGCCTTAAGTTAATTCAGTGGATAAATAGTGGAGCCATAAGTTAGCCCTTATATTAAAATGCCTCATTTTACAGAGATCTTTGCTATCAAATGCTTTAATATCTAGATTTTGTGGCCCTAGAGTTTTGTGACAGAGGAAATATAGAAAAAATATATATTTATTTAGTTCCACAATGAACACAGAATTTTGTTTTGGTCTTCAGCTATGAGTACTGTTACCTCCATCTCCATGTGAGGAAACTGAGATTCAAACCAGTTTTACAATACCAAAGCCACGTAGTTTTCCACTGACACCAGTGAGATTCCTACTGACGTATCTACCTCTCAGCCTCTAGGATTGCTAATTATTATTGCTGTGACTTTATGCTCCTGCCATTTATGAAAAGCTATTATCAGCTGTGCCTATCATGCTTTTGATTCACAAAGATCACATGCATCTAAGTTGAGCTTTTGCTATCAAGTTATTGTACTGTTTAAGAGAAAGCTTTTCTTAGAAACCTGAGGAGATACAAGAGAAAGTAACACATTCCTAAAAATCATTCCTTCCGTTTTACAAGCATCCCTCTTACCTGGCTTGTAAGGCTTGGTCAGAATATGTATAGTTCAGATTTTAAAATAAATTGTTATAAGAGGTGAAAGCTGCAAAGAAAAGCTTATAAAATATCAGCTGAAATATAGAATAATTGGAGCACCTTTCAGGCATCCCTGTTATTTATTCATCTCCCTGTCCCTGCTTGTCTACTTTGAAAGTCATAGAAGGTGGTGACAAGAGTCCTCCTGCCAGAGAGCTTGTCAATATAAAGATTCCTTCCTTTGTAAACATTGTACCCTGGGGCTTCATTTACAATCAAAACAAGGACTATAACCTGTCAGAGCAAACTTGAAAAGCTACCCATGACAATATGTTATCTGATGGTAACTGAAGTAAGGTACTAGCAATAAATAAATAACCAGGGAACGAAACTGAGCAGGACTGTCCGGAAACGGTGAGAATTCACACCATCTGAAGAATATGGCTGTATAACACTAATAATAGTAAAAAGCCACTCAATCCAAGATACCACTGTGTGATTTATTTGTGACATGTATAATCACTGGTGATGTGGTTTGAAATACAAGTCTTGAGTGAATGTCAAAGCGAATTGATTCATTTTTATGAAAATTTTATTTAAATATCCTCCACCCCCCTGATTTTTTACTTGGCTATTTTTTTTTTTTTTTTTTTAACCACTGTAAGATTAGATTTGGATGTTTGGCTTTTTCATTTGTTTATTTTTTTCCTATACTATGTAGGGTTTTTTTGTTTTGTTTTGTTTTTGTTTTTTAGAGTTTTTGGCCGGGGCTGCCCTGGCCAAAAACTCTAAAAAACAGCCACCTCTGGCATATGGGGCCAGCGCTCTACTCCTTTGAGCCACAGGTGCCGCCCTATTATGTGGTTTTTATTTTGTCACTCAGTATCCCTAACTTTCACCTCTCAGCAAAAATCTATTAAAATACATTCATTCACTCCTGCTATAATTCTTATAAGATTCATTCTTATAAAATGAAGGTGTTTGTATGATTCTTTCTTTCTTTTATTATATTATTATTATTTTTGAGACAGAATCTCAAGCTGCCGCCCTTGGTAGAGTGCTGTGACATCACTGGTCACAGCACCCTCAAACTCTTGGGCTTAAGCTATCCTCTTGGGCTTAAGCTATCCTCTTGCCCCAGCCTCCCAAGTAGCTGGGACTACAGGCGCCTACTACAACGCCTGGCTATTTTTGGTTAGAGTTGTCATTGTTGTTTGGCAGGCCCAGGCTGGACAAACCTACCAGCTCCAGAATATGTAGCTGGAACCTTAGCTGCTTGAGCCAATCCTGATATCGTTTTTGTGTTATTTGCAGTAACATTCTAAAAGTATAGCCCAGTATCTCTCATGCATATATTGAGTGATTTATAGTGAATGAATAAAAATGGTTGGGAAGGTAAACCATTTGGCATTCTTGTGAGAATATCAGTTAATAAAAAGAACATATTGCAGTAAAAACGATGAGACTTCACAGAACAGAAGTTACATACATGAACCAGGATGACTACAGTAAGTGCAGATTGATAGAATTGCAAAAATTGATTCAGAGGTCAGTAATGTAAAAAATATATATAACCCCTTTAAAAGGAAATCCTAAATTCACATCAATTCAACGTATTCTATTAGGGAATGGCTGTAAATAAAAGTCTTATACCCCACGGAAATTACATTCTAGTGACAATAAACTGAATATTAATTAACCAATCAATAAATATTATACCTGATGAAATAAGTACTAAAAAGAAAATTAAGAGATAGCCATTTAATATAGGATAACTAGGGAAAGTCTTGCTGGTAGGTGACACTTGAGCAGAATACTGAAGCCTGTGAAAAATAAGATTTGCAAAAATTGTGAAAATTTTTGCAAGAGCAACGAGCTGAGAGGAGGATCATTTGGAATGTGCATGGGGAATAGCCAGGGTGGCTGGAGCAGGAAATGAGAATTGTCAAAAACCAAATTCACACCTATTGGGTACAGTGCGCACTTTTTGAGGCACGCCTATAACTGTCATCTAATCTGTACAAATACAAAGTATGTTAAAAAATGTGCATACACCTACTATTCTGAAATTTAAAAAAATTAATTTCAAAAACCCTTATATGTTCTTAAAGGCCTTTGGTCTTTGAAAGAAAAAACACTATCATATCTGGGCAGAGATGTGGCAGGTTCAGAGTTTCCCATTAAGAGGCTGATGTAGGCAGCTCCATAGAGAAAAACTCGAGTACGCTGAGTTTGATATGATTTTGGATATACTACAAGAGTACTATTGACAGAATTTGTTGGTCATTTGGTATGAAATGGTAGAAAAAGGAACTCAAAAGAACAACTCTAATGTTTTGGGGTTGAATGACCAGAAGAATATTGGTTCCATTTTTTTTTTTTCTTTCTTTCCTGTTTTGGAAGGAGAAAATCTGGGTAAGGATTCTAAACTTGTTGGTATTAGATGTATTTATTATTGAAAATCCAACACCAAAGTAGAGATGCTGAAAATACAGTTAAAAAAAACAAACTTGTACATATGAGAGACATTTGGGCTAAATTCGTAACTCTGAGAGATTTAAGCATCTAGTTGAATACATAAAACCTTAGGAAAGCAAAAGAAATGCTATAAATAAACTAGAATAGACAGTTTATGTATAAGGGGTGAGGGCAGATGTTAGCAAACCACAGCCTGAGGGCAAAACACACCACCTGTTTCTGTAAATAAAGTTCTACTGAAACACAAACATGCCAATTTGTTTTCATATTGTCTATGGTTGATTGCACACTACAACTACAAAGTTAAGTAGTTGCAACAGAGATTTTATGGCCCACCAAGCATAAACCATTTATTTTTCGGCCCTTTACTAAAAGTTTGCTGACCCTAGTCGAAGGGAAGGGAGTTAACATACTAAAAGTTGGATTAATTTTTACTACAGTTTTCCGAGGACAACATTTGTTTACACCTATTGTCCAAGAATCCCAGACAAATAAACATCATATGATCACTCAAACTAAGATTAAAATAAGAAAAAAAGTATGCCTAAAGTACAATAGCTACTACTATATCAGCACACATTTTATCTCAGCTAAATGGCCTAAAAATGTGAGCCATGTATAATAACTCTTTTAATAAACTCTGAATTAACCAATCCATTATATTTTATTAAGTCTTGTCTATAGTGCTGGCAGTGCTTATGTGTGCTATGTAATAGAAAAAGGGAGTTGTGAATAGCACTAAAAAAAAAAAAGTCTGACAATAAGGAAAAGTAATAAACCTAATAGGTTTCTATTCTGAAAAGCTCCTATCATTTTGGTACTGAGATGTACCAATAGAGAATAAAATCAAGGACACTGTGAATCTATTAGATAGACTCAATTATTCTATATCAGTTTAGAGTAACTTGAACAATATGAATTAGCATCCATTTTAATAAAATTCAAATTAAAGTCTTCTATTTAAAATTGTGCTGGTTTTCTATGTAAGACAAGTGGAAAAGTTAGTGGGTTTTTTTCTATTCATGAGTTTCCTTCCAAACTACTACCCAAGGAAATAATTTTCACTTTTAATGAGAATATATTTGTATTCATTATATATCATACTTTAGGGCAGAAATGTAGGTAGAATAAGCTAAGCAAAACATAAAGTTTTAAAATATATATAATTGTTTTGTTTTTTATTCATATATTCTTTAAATTTTTAATACAAGTTCAAATGAAAAATATGATAGTTATGTGGAAATATTTATCTAGCATTTCTAAAGATATAAACATCAATTTTTTTAGAAAATTTTAAAACATCATGGACTAATATTAAGAATTTTCAGTCAGTTCATTTAAGAAGGTCAAATACAGGTGGGCATGAAGTTCATGTGCAATTTACTATGTTCAACTATTTTAAATTGTACATGAAATTTTTGTCCATCCTTTGTACACCAAACTAATGGAACTTCAACTACGAATTCTCAAAATATATTTACAAACCAGTTCACCTTATAAACTGGTATAGATATTAATAAATGTGAGTTTTCAAAATGATGACTGTATTATTTAAACGAATAGTGAAAAGTGTGTAAGTCAAGAGAATCAGACTGATGCTGTGGCATCATATATGCAAAACTGCCCGATGAGCCTGTGGTGTAGGAACTCACAGGAGAGCTAGAGGTAAGCTGTTTAATTTTATGAAATCATGAGTTTATATTACTTACATTGCCAGACAAGAAGCAGAGAGGGAAAATGCTAGTGTTGTTCCAAAAAAGCAACTAAAATTATGAGAATTATGAAAAGCAAGGAGTGTGATGGTGGATAGATGACTTTATGAAAAATATTCAGTAACTTTAAAGAAATTAAATATTATAAGTAAAAAATAATTAAATAGCAATAACATTTTGCCTTGTTTAATTTTTCTTATTAAATAATTTCAATCTTAAGGAAACAGGGCAAAATTTTGAAAACGATAACGTTAACTTTTAAAATGCATATGCATAAGCAGTTTGCTTTATACTTTTATACATTTATAGTAAATTTGTTGAATTCATATTAAATCTATGTGCATGTATGATTGTAATCTTTTTTCTGGTGAAAACATTTTCTGCCCCAGTGAAGGTGAAATAATGCTTTGTAAGTAAAATTCCTAGAACACTTCTGTTTTTGTTTTGCTTTGTTCCCTTAAAATAGCACATATTTCTTTTCTTTTTTTTAAATTTATTTATTTTTATTGCTAAATCATAGCTGTGTACATTTGTGCAATCAAGGGGTACAATGTGTGGGATTCATATACAATCTGAAATATTCTCATCAAACTGTTCAGCGTAGCCTTCATGGCATTTTCTTAGTTACTGTATGTAGGCATTTGTATTCTACATTTAGTAAGTTTCGCCTGTACCCATTCCAAGATGCACAGTAAATGTGGCCCCACCCATTACCCTCCCTCCACCAAAACCTTCCCGCTCCCTTTCCCTTCTTTGACCCTTTCCCCATAGTCTTGTGCTATAGTTGGGTTATAGCCTTCCTGTGAAAGCTATAATTTACCTTCACAGTAGAGCTGAGTACATTGGATACTTTTTCTGCCATTCCTGAGATACTTTGCTAAGAAGAATATGTTCCAGCTCCATCCATGTAAACATGAAAGAGGTAAAGTCTCCATCTTTCTTTAAGGCCGCATAATATTTCATTGTATACATATACCACAATTTGCTAGTCCATTTGTGGGTCGATGGACACTTGGGCTTCTAACATGACTTAGCAATTATGAATTGGGCTGCAATAAACATTCTGGTACAGATGTCTTTGTTATATTGTGACTTTTGGTCTTCTGAGTATAAACCTAGTAAAGGAATTACAGGATCGAATGGCAGGTCTAATTTTAGATCTCTAAGTATTCTCCGAACATCCTTACAGAAAGGACGTATTAGTGTGCATTCCCACCAGCAGTGTAGAAGTGTGCCCTTTTCTCCACGTCCATGCCACCATCTCTGGTTTTGGGATTTAGTTATGTGGGCTACTCTTACTGGGGTTAGGTGATATCTCAAAGTAGTTTTGATTTGCATTTCTTTGATGATTAAGGATGATGAGCTTTTTTTCATGTGTTTGTAGAGTTTGCGTCTGTCTTCTTTAGAGAAGTTTCTCTTCAAGTCCCTTGCCCACCCTGAGATGGGGTCACGTGTTCTTTTCTTGCTAATACGTTTGAGTTCTCTGTGAATTCTGGTTTTTAGACCTTTATCAGAGGCATAACCTGCAAATATTTTCTCCCATTCTGCTTGCTTTACTTACTATGTTCTTGGCTGTCCAGAAGCTTTTTAGTTTGATCAGGTCCAAGTAAAAGAGCACATATTTCTTATATTCACCAATTTTCATTTCTTGTTCTCTTTCTCAGCACATAAATTTAGTCTCAGTTTTTTTTTCAGTGGAAATTCCTTCAATGGAAAAAGGTGAATGGGAAATGGAAGTTCAAATTAGTAAATTATCTAGAAATAAATGAATAAATATTGCTGTTGTATGTAACACAAATAAACACAAAATAGGAAAAATATGACATTTTAAGTGGTGAAAAGAATCATGAATAATGATATTACTCATTATAATGTTTTATAAAAGTTAAATTAATTAAACACATACGCTTTTGAGGAAAATGAAAAGATTAGTGACAGATAATTGATCATTCTAAAAGAGAATTTAGGATGTGCAAAAATCCACATATAAATATGTTTCACAGATTTATGCTAAATGATTTTGTGAAAAGTCACTAAAAAGCCGGGCGTGGTGGCTCACGCCTTTAATCCCAGCACTGTGGGAGGTTGAGGAGGGAGAATTGCTTGAGCTCAGGAGTTCAAGACTTGCCTGAGCGACAGTGAGACCCCGACTCATGAAAAAAATGGGAAAACCCAACCGGGCGCCTGTAATCCCAGCGGCTTCCAGAGGCTGAGGCAGTGGGATGCCCGCATCCCGAGTATAAGGTTGTGGTGAGCCCTCGCCCACTGCACTCTGCTCAGGGGCATAGGGTAGGACCCTGTCTCAAATTAAAAAAGAAAAGAAAAAAAAAAGAAAGAAAGAAAAAAGAAAAACAAGAAAAGTCACTAAAAAATAATTTCCTAATTATCATAGCAAAGGATATTTATGTTTTCACTAAAAAAGACATTTAAAATTATTTTAAATCTTACTGTGAAAAAATGTCAACTATTGTCATCATGAAAAAATACAAGAACTGTTAGGGTAGGAGACTAGAAGACAGGGCAGAAACTGAAAGCAGATGCTTAAATATTGGCTAACAGTGATAAAGTAAAAAACCCTTACCCCAAAGGGCTGATAATCACAGAAAGAACCATCTTCAACCAGCTTGTTAGCTACCTCTGCCACTTTACATCACGTTGGCTAGTTACACTATCCTTTATGGTGTGGCTTTAAAATTTCTACCCAGCATGACAGAGTGAGACTTTGTCTCAAAAAAATAAAATAAAAATAAATAAATAAATTAAATTAAATTAAATTTCTCTGTCCTTGAAAGCACCATGACAGTTCTGAGACAATCATGCAAAGCAGGGTGGCTAACCTGCAGCGTGCGGGCCTCATGCAGATTATGTGAGGACTTTTTTGTTTATCTGTAGTGGCAGATATTACAAAAATTATGCACGGACCTTTTTTACTTGCTCATCATATTTTGTTAGTGTTTGTGTTTATAACGTGTAGCCCAAGATGCAATGTAGTACAGAGAAGACCCCAATTCTAGTAATTACTACCCAAATTCTCAGTAAAAGCCTTGAGTATTCCACCCCTCAGTTGGTAACACTACAGAAGCTCCCAGCTGCACTGCCTCTCAGCGCGGCTCTTCTCTGCCAGTCTGCCTGCTATCTTTTCTGAGAGTGCACTCCTGGAGCTCAGAAAGGTATTTAGGAGTAAGAGAGAAAAAGCTCTCAGTCTGGAAAAGGGATAGAAACACTTATAAAGGCTATACTCCCTGAAATACACGTCTAATTTGTTCTCCAAAGACTGGAATTTAATAAAATAAAGGAATACTCCTCTCCACCACTCTGCAACCAAACAAAACTCCAGCAATAATAATGCAGTGTCCCCAGCATAGTCCTGTAAATGAAGTAGGCATTAAGAATAGCTCTTGAAAAAGAGGAAGGGGAGAGAAATGTAGAAATGAAAACAATCTAATGTTTTGACTTTATGGAATATAATGAACGTTGAGTTTATTCCAGGTAACAATGTACATTTATCACATATGCAATGAGATATGAGACGCCTCTGGAATCACGTGCAAATAGAGATAGATACTGTGATTTGAGTGCAAGACTGTAATATTGTAGAAAAATAAGAAGTGAGATATATCGACAGTCATAAATATTTGAATAAGGACATTTCATGGAATTATGTGAGTATAATAGCTTATCTGATCTCTGTAGCAGAGAAACCTATTTACCCCTTATACTCTCATTACATTTCCATGTTGATTAGAAAATGATTCATTAATGTTTTGTCTCAAATTATTTTCCGTTGATATGAAACACAAATATTCTGAATTCTTGTATGTATGAAGTTCTCTTTGTGAACTATTATTTATCTTTGTTTTTGGCAAGATGTTTCCTAGGCCAGAACTAGATTTCTTGTCCTCTTGGAGTACTCATAAGAGATTTCAACATTCTAACATGAGTGCAAGTGAGTTGGTAAGGAAATCACAGCCCCAAGATACATTGATCCTAAGCTGCAGGACCTGTGGATCTGTCAGGATACATGGCAAAGGTGAAATCATATTTCAGTTGACTAAGTTACCAATCAGGCAACCTGATTAGTAAAGATTAACCGGGAATAACTAGACGTACCTAAAGTTACCCCAAGCCTTCTTAAATGAGGACAAAGAAGACAGAGGAGTCAGAGCCAGAAAGGCAGCACCTTGAGAAATACTTGTCTGAACATTGTTGGCCTTGAAAATGAACTAGGATAGTGAAGCAGGGAATGTAGCCATGCTCTAAGAGCCGGAAAAGGAAGGAAAACTGATTCTAACTAGAGTCTTTCAAAATGAATTTAACCTTGCTGACACTTTGATTTTACCCTTGTTAGATGCATTTCAGACTTCTGACTTTCAGAAGTGTAGGATAATTAATTTGTGTTATTTTAAGCCCCGTTTATGATAACTTGGCATATTGGCAATAAGAAATTAATGTACTAATTTATGTCACTTTAAAACCAAAATAGTTTTTAAAATGGATGTACTTTCTCTAATCTCTTTCAATTTATGTGATAATCTTGGAATGCGATACTTGAAGCCATCCTTTTGACCAGCCTCTTGGGAAATACACATATATTTTGTTAACTAAGATTACTTAGTTACCCTAATTAATAAAACCTCAAATAAAACCATAGCATTGATGATTTCAGTTAAAAAAAATCATATAGTAAAATGTACAAATTTCAAATAGGAAACATCCCAGTCAAATATCTTCATGAGTAAAATCATAACATCTAGATGTAAAATAATTTTTAGGTTGTTGAGTTAGAAATACTTTAAATAAACAAAAAACGTTTTTTTAATTAGATAATTTATGAAAACCATGTTGCTTACATATTAACTTTAACAATAATTAGTTAACTTTACCTAGATTACTAATGTTCAAGAATAATATTATTTTAGTGACAAATTTCCTAGAACCAAGCATTGTTAATATTACATAACTTAGTAATTTAAATAATAACCTGGCTGGTCCCCAGATACCATTAAATTATCTAACATTAATTGTATCATTGCAAGCAATATAGAATCCTTCTAATGGCTATTTGTTCATTAATGTTTTCAGTTCATTCATTCATTATTGGAGCCTACCATTTGCTCACATAATTTATTTTAGCTTAAATTACTATGTATGAGTTCAGTGATTTCTTCTCATCTGTTCCAGCTGTTATATGTTTCTTCTTCCTAATTCTTACACTGTTTTTATTGTTCCATCTGCGTGTCATTTACTTGTGTACAGTATTGATTTACAATGAATTTGTTGGGCTTCTACACACATTGGTTGGACACAGAAGCCATGTGTTTGCTGTTTGTTTGCTAGATAAATCATTAATGGTAAAATAGATGGCAGGGTCTGTTTCAAATACAGGAAGATCTTGGCATGTTTTCTTTAACACACCTTCCCTGCCATCTTCCCCCTTCCATAGATTCTCCTATCTTTTATATCCCTTTGCACTAGTGTAATCCATCTATTAGCTCCCACTTATTAGTGAGAAGATATGGTGTATGGTTTTCCATTTCTGAGATAATGGTCAATAGTTTTCTACATGTTGCTGTGGGTGACATTACCTCAGTCCTTTTTATGGCTGGGTAGTGTTCCATTATAAATATACAGGGTGTCCATAAAGTTTGTGTTGTCTATTTGTCTAGTTGTCTATCTTAAATTGCATTCAATTGCACACAGATGCATTTTCTATATATCACTCATGCACTCATGAATTTAGGGCACTTAGGTTAATTCAAAATCTTTTCAATTCTGAACTGTCCTGATAAACATTCACAGGGCAAGCATCTTTTTGATAAGATTGTTAGGTAGCTAGCTAGATGTGAGCAGGTGGATCACAGATATAGTTAGGCTATTCTGGACTGGACTGGGACAGACTGCCGTAGGAAAGAGGCTGATTAAGACCTGATTATGGCAATGTGATTGATGAAGGAATTCAAGGTGGCTTGCTACTAAGACCATGCTAGTGGGTTGTTTTTAAGACATTGCAGTTGGTCTGTTTTTACAACAGAGTTAATTGAGATCCTGGGAGACTTCCAAGAAGCAGCTGATACTCCTCAAAGTTGTGTTTGAAACTCAGAGGCTGCTCTCTCTATGATGCCTGAAGTCACTAAGATGAGGCCTAGCTTGCTGTGCAGGTTGCTAATAAATACTTCCATTTTTTTTCCACTACTGTACTTTTTTTCTTCAATTATTTCAACATCTCCTTCAAACCACCCCATTGCTCCAAAGAGGTAATTTCATTTCCTTTCGGTGAATACCCAGCAGTGGTTTGCTGAACTGAATGGTAGGTTAACGTTTATTTCATTAAGAAATCCTTATACGGTTTTCCATAGAGGTTGTACTAATTTGTAGTCCTTTATTTTGTAGAAATAATGTATAAGAATTTTTTTTTTTTTCTCTTAGCCTCCATGCTAGCATCTGTTTGTTTGTTTTTTTTACTTTCTAGTGATGGCCATTCTCATAGGGGTAAGGTGTTATCTTATTGTAGTTTTAATTTGTGTTTCCCTGATGGAAGGGTGTTGATATGTTTTAATGTTTCTAATAATGGAGAAAGAAAAAGAAAGTACCATTAGCATACTTAATTATACCACAGGAAATATTGTGGTTGATGGTAGTTAGTTCCTAAAATGGTATGTGTTTTATAGGCTGAAAGGGGCCATAAGATAAATTGATACTGTTGATGATGGTATATTTTTATTTTTTACCAGAAGTCTTTTACAGTAGGTGAAATTCCCTCTTGCTTTGTAATAATTCCTACAAATGTGTTCCATGAAATTTTATCTAATGAGAATCTTTATCCACAAAATACTTCATTTTATATGCCCTTATGGGAGACTGTTGATGTATAGTAAAGAAAAAAATATATATTAATTTAAGCTGTTGTTTTCCACTTCTACTTGACTTTAGAATTCATTATTCATAGAACATTGGTTTACCTTGCCAAATGAAGGCATGAATTGACTGTAAAAAGATCTTGCTATTAATAGAAGCCAAAAGGCCCCACTCAAATGCTAGTACTCTTTCCTTACTGGACAGTTTTCCTCATTTGTAGGTATATACTGTTTTCAAAACTCCAGCAAATATGAAGGAGGCTAAAAAAGTCTCTTTCCTTCCTATAATTTGAGTTTGCGATACAAATACTAAATAAGGCCTCAGAATTCTCTATTATCATGATAATTTTAAGGGTAAATGTAAACCCTGACCCTGCTCCAGGGGATTTTAGTGCTAGAACACTATCTCATATTCAAAATTATTTTACTCTTAAGAGGACTACAAGTTATTTGGGAGAAGGCTTTGTTTGTAATGACTTGCTATGTAAATATGAATATTTCATATCTCATTGCTTGTTGTTCACTCATGTGTAAAATAAACATCCATGTTATTACTGCACTCTCATTTCCAACTTTGACTGAAATTAAGGCTGTTGATGCAGAGAAAATTTGATAAAGTTTTATTAGCAGTCAAATATGAGGTTCAATCCCAAAAACACACCAGCAAAGTTGGGAGTGTTCCAAAGTCTACTACAGGTCGGAGGGCACAGTGTTCCTCAAGCTGTGGGTCATGACCCACAGGAACTGCATTAAAGGGCCGAGGCATTAGGAAGGTTGAGAACCACTGGTTTAGAAGAAGAGAGGGGAATTCCTGATACTGTCTTTTTCCATAGGAGGGTACAGTACAAGTTATGATCATTGGCTACAGATTGCAATAATAGGCTAAAAGGCTCTAGGTACAAGACAATCAGTAAAACTTCAGGATTGAGAAATAAATCCATGTTCTTCTCAATGCCAGCCAGTCATACATTCATAGGTGTGTTAGCCATTTGAGGAACTCAGACGAGATTCTTTACCTGAGACAGGATGTTTCATGAATCGCAAAACCTCCAGGTGTGTTAATTTGGAAGCATGCCAAATATGGCCTGCTATGACCAAGTAGAAGAGAAGAGCTTAGAGCAATTTGCTAAAAGGTTTTAGCTCACCCTTTCATATAAAAGGACACTAAATCAACAGAAACACTTTGGTTATCATTACTTTATTGTAAGCTTTCTCACATAAACAAAACCAAATTTCACAGCCACTTTTATTTTCCCTTGTAACTCCCAGTTCCATATGCAGTCATTTCACAGAACCAGCTAACAAAAGTCTTACAAAATAAGGGAACCAGAAGTCCTTGCCTTTTTTCACCTTTACCAGGCAGCAGAATATACTTAGAAGACTCGTGTGGGTATCCTATGATGCTTATAGATGGAAAGAGTAAGTTGGGATGTGACAGATGGGGGGACAATGGGGCAGCAAGTGGGTCACACAGGCATACATTGTGTTCTAGTATCACTATTGTAGGACTACCCAATTCATATCAGCAAGGAAATGTGTTATTTGTAAACAGCAGACAAAGGGAAACAGAGGGTCCCTTAAGTTTCAACTTACATACGTACAGAGCTTGAAGCTTCCTGCTAGAAAACACTGAAAGCCAACCAGATTAAATAATTTAGGGGTTAAATCAAAAGGTCTAATAGTATAAAGAAAAATGTTAAAATTCATTGTGAAGATTTTCTAATATTACAAACATATTCCTTCATCTCTAATCGTTTAATTGTAGAGTAAATTATGTTGTTCTGTTTCGAGCATTTAATTTTTAAATTAGCTCTTAGCTGCAGTGTCCTTGATTACAGAACTTAATTAGCTGAGCCAGTTGAAAGGAATTAAGCTATATGCAGGATACATGATTACATAAAAAAGCTTAAAACAGGCAATCAGAATCATAGTGAACCCAGTTGACTGATTGTAAGAGGTGGAAGAACAGTCACAAACAGGCTGGATTCAGAAACAGAGGTTCAAAGAAGAAAGAGAAACAATCAAATTAGATGGATCTGTGTTGCATCTTGAATTACAAGAAAAGTAAATGATAATTCACTCTGCCATCTTGGTTTACTTGTAGAAACAACCAACATGTGCCTTCCTTAATCAACCAATTGAAAAAACAAAAAAAATTTTTTTAAGTTTCTAATCCAATGACTTTTGAATAATACCATTTTACTTACAATTGTTGCTTATAACACAAATATGTCATTTGTATTTCCACTAGTTTATAATGATAGCTTCTCATCTAATTGCACATGTATCATACATATTATATAAATACATTCACTCTGAAGTAGTTAATGATAGCTAAGCCAGAAATGGCTTTTAAACAATATCCTATAAAATGTAGGAATTCACATTGCTAATGACATCTACCAAGATTTTTTTTCAACAAGTTTATGAAAACTTTGTTTTAGATCTTGGCTAAATATAGATATTTAACATAAAGTTCTAGGAGAATATCAGAAATTTAAAGCAGTCAAGAAATTATGTAATTTTAAAATGTTTCTTTTGGACAGCTTGGGTGAAAGAAAAAGCCAGTTACTGTACAAAAAAAAAAAATTAGAATTTGAGCATAAGGAAAGAGTAGTTTGATACTTTAGCAATTATTTCTCCAAATTAGTTTTCAGGTTTGTAATTTATGTAATATGAGGTAGTCAGCTGTTTCTGTGAAAATAAATAAACTTTTATTCTATTTGGTAAAGAACAAAGACATTTATTGCTCACATCACATGAGGGCTGCAGGTCACCACAGGGCAAGTCAACTGAGCTCAGCTGTCCTCAACTGGGTTCTATTGGGCCAGGCTCAACTACACACTAAATCCCATTTGTCCACATTCTGTTAAATTAAAAATTATATAGGAAATATAGAATGGTGCATACATTTTGAGTAATTTTCATTAATTTTCTCAAACAGAGCACATTCATGTAAACTCCATATCAAGAAAGAGAACATTAGAAGAATCCTAGGAGCCCTCTTATAATCTCCCTTATTGCTTCCATATTATAAGTAGAAATAAGGACCACTACCTGGAAAATATGTTTGCATGGTGAAGAACAAGAACAAAAGTACAGACCCTAACTATGTGATTTCATTTAATGCTTCTACTGAAATATAGAACTATAACTTTGCTTATATATGTTTGGCCAAAGCATGTTCCATGGTCAAACTAAAGTTAAAGGAAATGGGAAGAATTGATTATTCTAAACAATGCATAGATAATTGACATGTCGACATATAGTGCTGTATTTATTATCCTTTAATAAAGACAGAGTTAATAGTTGGGAAAATAATCCAATATACCACAGCGACAAACATTACATTAACAGTACCTCAGAAACAAAAAAATAATCTGCTTCTAATAATTATTATAATAGGAGGACAGAGGAAGTATGTTGAGACCACACAGAAAATCAATCTTGAATTATTGTCTTAGCATGCTCATTGGTTGCCTAATTTTCATTCATAAAATGTGAGCACAATTCAGGCAAATCTTTTGATTTGTTTTCTTTTGTATGACCTGTTGCTAGAAAAATGCCTAGCATGTCATAAGCACCCAATAAACATTTATGACTGACTTAATGAAGAGACGTATACAGCACATTTGGAGAGAAATGCGATTACATTAGAAGAATTATTTACTAGAGATTTACTAAACTACAAACATGTTTAGAGAGGATGGCAAATGAGAGGGGAAGGTGGAATATTAGCAGAGCCCACCGAGGTATTAAAAAAAAAACAAAAAAAAAAAAAACGGAATTGTGTCTATGGTTTAGATTTTACAAGATGGTTTACAAATGATACTTTACATAATCACACAATTACAGGAGAATTTAGATCTTACAATGAGTATCTTTCTAATAAGCTATTACAAGTCTCATTATATTCTGTTAAATTAAAAAATATGTAGGAAATATAAAATAGTGCATAAACTATGAGAACATTTTAATAGTTTTCCCAAATAGATTATATTCTTGTAAACATCTCTCTGCATCAAGAAAGAGAACATTGAAAGAAGTATAGAAATCCTCTCATAACCCCTTCATATCATTAATTTCCCCCAATAACCACTATTCTGTCTTCTAAATCACTAGGTTGGTTTTGATTATTTTTGAACTTTATATAAATACAAAAAGTTACATAGTGTCTGCTCCTCTCACTCAGTAAATCTATTGTGTTGCAGGTAGCAGAAGTTCCTTCATTTTCATTCTGTATAATATTTACAACAAATGAATCTACAACTTGTCATGGATAGTTAGGTTGTTGCTATAAACATTTTAATATGTGTTATTTGGAGCATATATATACACTTTGGAATAGTTAGGTTGCTGCTATGATGATTTGGTATGTGTTATTTGGAGTATATATGTACATTTTGGAAGGTGTGTTTCTCAGAATGATATTGTTAAGTTACATGGGTATACATATGTCTATTCAAATTTAGTAGTGTCATAGAGTATATGAATATATACATATCAAGTAGAAAATACCACGTTTTCCAAATTGCTTCTACCAATTTATACTCCCAGCAAAGCAGAGGTACTATTGTTTTATATCTTAAAATTTGACTGTATAAGTAGAGTTTTATAATAGTTAGCACTTAATACATAGCAAATCACCATAATATTACTGGCTTTAGGAAACAACAAATTATTTGCCTTCAAACTTTGAGTGTCATCTCTTTCAGCTGAGATATTCTTCTAGTTCAGTGCTTTTCAACCTTTTTTATTTCAGGGCACACTTGCACCTATAGATAAATTCCTGCACACTTAAATTATGTTGGTCAAAAAAAAGTAAAATAAGAATATACACCCCATTGTGCTTTGAACTTCTTTTGAAAATAATTTGATTTATAATCTTTAAAAAATGTTGTGGCACAAAAGGAAAAGGAAAAGAAGGAAAAGAAAATAAAAAAGAAAAGAAAATAGCAACTAATTCTCACATAAGTTGGATTTAATTTTGACCAAAGTACATTACTTGAACAATAATTTTTAATTCAAATTCTTAATATGTTGTTTAGGATATTGCATCCTCATTTATAAGTGAAATACGTTTGTAATTTCCCTTTATAATAAAAAAAATTTGTGGAACAACTAAGATAACCTCATGTCACACCAGTGTGGCACAGTACACTGGTTGAGCATTACTGATGTAGGCTCAGCACAGCTCCCTTATGCTTTCACAGACAGCTGCCAGTTTAGATTAGTTGATCTGGGATGGCTTTAGCTGCGACAATGACGACCCAGATGCAAGTCTGGGAAAATGAGTCTACTTTTTGACAAAAGTCAATAAAATATCACCATTAAGGAGCATGAGTATGTGAATGAGAATAATAATAAATTTGCAAACAATCTACAAGAGTAAATTTATTTGTCATTTTACTTTACATTTCCTCATGAATAACAAGGATGTTCAACATTTTATATATTTTATAGGCCTTTGAATAATTCCTTTTTGAAATGTCCAAATATCTTACCCATTTTTTAATCAGCTTCTCTTTTTCTTAATGACTTATAAAGGGTTTCCTATAATTTCTTGCTATGAATCTAATGCTAATTCTCTAGCTTAGCTTGCCTTTTTTCGTTTATGTTTATATGTATTTATATATATTTTTTTCTTTTTTAGTAGTGATAAATTTTAACATTAAAAAGTACCAATATTTTTGTTAGGATAGCAGTTTTTTTTTCTTTTCCTATTAAATATTTTTTCTTTTTTCTTGCTTCCCTAAGGACCTTTTCTTTATTCAGTACATTTGGGAGCTTGCTTATTAAATGGCTTGTGGGTCCTGTGTGTGTTCAATATGCTCGATGCTCTCTGACCCTCTTGTATCTGAAAATTGATACTTTTCTCTAAGTTTGTAAAATTCTTTGCTATTATTTCTTTGAATAGACTTTGTACACCAATCTCTCTCTTTACTTCCTCTGTAAGGCCAATAACTCTTATTTTTTTTTGTTTTTGTTTGTTTGTTTGGGTTTTTTTGTTTGTTTGTTTGTTTGTTTTGACAGTGTCTTACACTGTTGCCCATTTAGAGTACAGAAGCATTATCATAGCTCACTACAGCCTCCAGCTCCTGGGCTCAAGGGAGCCTCCTGCCTCAGTCTCCCAAGTAGCGTAGCTGGGATTACAGACATGCACCACTATGCCCATCTAAATTTTCTAGAGGAGACAAGTTCTCACTCTTCCTCAGGTTGTTCTTCAACTTCTGACCTCAAGTGATTCTCCTCCCTTGGCCTCCCAGAGAGCTAGCAGCATAAGCCACTGTGCCTGGCCAGGTTTCACTTTTTTGAGAGTATTTTCTAAATTTTGTATAAATGGTTTATTTATTCTTTTTTCCTTCTGGCAGTGTACTTTCAAAAACCCTGTCTTCCAGATCATTAATTCTTTTGTCTGCATGGTTAATTCTGCTATTGAGAGACTTTGAAGCATTTCTCTTTAAATTATCCTACTATTGAATAGCCTGTTATTTCAATTATCAATTGAATTAGTAGGGGCTAGAATATCTGCTTCATTTTTTATTTTATTATTTCAACCTCTTTGTTAATTTCTATAATGTGCTTCTGAATTCCTTCCCTGTGTTGTCTTGGATTGCACTGAGTTTCCTTAGGATAACTATTTTGAACTCTTTGTCTAGAAGGTCACCTATTTCTATCACTCCAGGATTGGTCACTGCTTCTTTATTTAGTAAATTTTGTGAGAGGTCATGTCTTTCTGGGTATTCTTGATGTTTGTAGGTGTTTGTTGATGTCTGGGAATTGAGAAGTTAGTTAGGTATTTTTTCTAATATTCAAAAGCTGGGCTTGTTTGTACACACTCTTCGCTGTGAGCATATCCAGGTATTCAAGGGGAAGTGAAGGGTGTAGCCTGAGTCTGTGGTCACTGTAGCTATATCAGTACTGGGGATGCCCTGAGCCCAATAACACTGTGACTCTTGAAGACTTCTGATAGTACCACCTTCATGCGCATGGATAAGATACAAGAGAATTCCCGGATTACCAGGCAAAGTCTCTCTCTCTCTATTCCCTCACTTTCTGTGCTGGGATACTAGAGTTGGGGGAGGAGAGACATGGGCACTCCATCAAGACCACCAGTGTCAGGTCATACATGATGCCAGCCCAATAGCCACTAAAGACAGTGGTGACTGTTGCCTAGCTACCTCCAATTATAAGGGCTCTATAATTAATAGGTGGTGAATCCTTCCAAGACTGGACCCTTTCCTTCAAAGCATCATGTTTCCTTCTGGACTAGAGTGGGTCCAGAAGTGTAGACCAGTATCTAAGACCTGGACTAAGGGATCTCCAGTCTCTGCTTGGTATTTTGATTTACTATGGCTGAGCTGGCACCTAAAGTGAAAAACAACTTCTTTGTTAAATAAATAAAACAAACAAAAATTTCACTTACCATAGGATCAATTTTCTTAAAACTCAACAATAAGATATAAAATTCACCTAGAATTGATTTTGTCTATGATATCAGACAATATTCTAGCTCCATAAAAAAAAAAAAAAAAAAAAAAAATTACCATTGTATTGTAATTGACTCAGAATGTTTTAGTGAAAAAACTCTTTGTTTGGCTTTACATGGACACTGCTATGAAAATCCATCTTTGTCATAAATCAAACGTTGATATTGCATGAGACTCCATTTGGATTATTTGATACCGAAGTTTCAGGGTCTTGGTCTCAGTGATTTGAAGAATGAATTAACGGCCACAGATCAGTGGTAAGACAGGATTTATTTACAGAAGCAAAGAATACAAAAACCAAAGCTCCTGGCAGAGAGAACCCAGGTGGGGAAACAAGCTCTTTTGCTCTCTTTCCAAAGTCTGTCTCCGGGCTCTCTGCTCAGGGGTGTATATAGAGTTGCAGAGGGTTATTTTTGCAGAACTCAAAGTTTACTTTTAGGGCGGTAGGTCTTCTAAAGTTACAGCCAGTCTTCCATTTAGCAGCAGGGACCAGTTCTCTCAGGCCTTGGAAACTTACATGAAATCAACCAGTCCATGAAATTGACCAGCCCTAGAAAAGGTGGGAGTTTTCCTTCATCCAGAAGCACAAGCAAACCAAGGCACCAGTTGTCTCCCTGGCAGTTGTCGGCCCCTCCAGCTACTGGAGCCTCCTCGTCCCCCCCTCCCCCCAAACAACTAGCCTGCTGGTTCCGCTGCCGGCTGCCGCCACACCAATACCTCCAGGATTTAGGTGGCAGGTCTTGGTGCCACCTGTCCTGTATTATATTTACAGAGTTTCACAAGTGTCTGTCTATTCTTGTGGAAAGACTCCATTGTCCCCATTACTGTGACATTGTAATTCATCCTGTTACCTCAAACAGAAAGTCAACCTTCGTTTATTTTTATTTTTGTTATGTTGTCTTATTCTTTTACATGGCTGTTTAATTTTTAATTAATTACATTTTTTTTAGATGAGGTCTTTTCTGTTACCCAGACTGGAGTACAGTGGCATGATTATAGCTCATCATAAACTCAAAAGGCCTGAGCACAAGTGATACTCCCAGCTCAGTCTCTCAAGTAGCTGGGATTGCAGGCATGTGCCACAAACCTGGAATTTTTTATTATTATTTATTTATTTATAGTAAAGATGGGGATCTCACTGTGAGTGCAGGCTGGTCTTGAACTCTTGACCTAAAGTAATCCTCCTGTCTAGTCCTCCGAGAGCACTGAGATTTTAGGTATAACCCACCACTCTTGGCCTGATCATTTTAAACCAATTTTATTCTATATATTATATGTTAAATACTCTAGTGATAGATAAACTTCATTTAAAGATTCCTGATAAGACAGAATGTATTCCAAAAAGGCCAGGGCAGGAGCATCTGCATATTACTTCACAGAGAAAGTAGGTAGAATGTGCTAAACTTTATATATAGTTTTTCTCACAAGCAAATAAAGTTTATGAATTCCTGGAGGTCAAAAGTCATCATTTATTTATGGATTATGATTGTTTAGCAAATCTTAATTGGTCATCGATATTTTATTAACATGAATTATTATTTAATAAACATTTATTAAGTATGTCCTATTTGTCAGTTTATGTGGTAGATATTTTAAAGAGCATGTTCACATTGAATTTTACTCACTATACAATCCATAGAAGCATGTATAATTTTCTTCATTCTACAGCTTAAAAAGATAAACTCATGTACTAGTCATATAGACTTCAAAAAAAAATCAGGGGTTTGGTGTTAGTTTCGGGTACAAAATCTATTTCCTTTCTTCTCTTCATCACTATTTTAAAAAAATGGTTTTGATTATTGTGAGAAACAATGTTACTAAACTTGTTTTCAGAAAATACTGATAGCCTTACTATACAGCTAATGAAAGATATTGGAACAGAGGTTATTCCATAAATGTAAGAAGACCAGATATTGGTGTACTCCCAAGACAAACCATACATTGGTAACATTCTTATTTAGAAAGCAGTAGATACATATATTTTGGAGGCCTAACTTATTTTCTAGTTTAAGTTAAAACCCTGATATTAGTTTTTTTTTATCTGTTTGTGATTGTATTGGCTAAAATACATAGATTTATTGACACTAGGTATTCAGAGAGTACACAACAATTGATTTACAATGTTCTTAAGGCTATAAAGAGTTTTTAGTATTTCATTAATAGAAGCTAAAGAGTTTGGTGGGGCAGATCTTTGGACTGAAAAATGCTGTATCAGTAATATTATTGCTCATATTACATGTTTAACCAATTTATAAATTTTCCTAAAGTCTGTATGGCCCAAATAAGGTATTGCCAAAGCTCTAGTGAGATAAAATTTTCTTGTAGCCAAATTTCTATTCCTATTCAGGTAGTGCTCATGTTCTTTCTTGGCTTTTTCTGTCAACATTCCTCAAACAAACCTTCTGCGGACTGTAAAATACATCTGCATTATGTGCTAGTTCTGATCGGAGGACTGTAGTAAAAAGAACAATAATAGTGTGCCTAAACATAGAGCAATTAGATATTGGCAATCCCCCACCAAGCATTTAAAAGTCAAGTTATAATCAGAGCCCACACGCTTTTCATCAAGACATGCAATGCACACCTGTGGTTTGTTAGTAATTCCCTAAGCCAAGAAAATTAAGCACAAAAAACAATGCTATTTTTCGCAGACCTATAGCCTTTATATTTCCCTGTGTTTATTCTTTACAATATATTTTTAAGATTAAGATGGATTTAAAATAATTATTTTCTATTTCACATATATTTAGAGTTACAATAAGATATAAAGTATAACTACTTCAAGAAATGCTATAGAGTTCATTTTTGTAACTTTGAATTATTTTATTAAAGCCCTGAAAAAATTATAAAAATTACTTTATCTATAAATGACTATGTTCTATTGAATGGAATTTGAGATACAAGAGTCACAAATAGCAACATCTAGACCCTTTAAAAATTATTGACATTTTAATATAAGTAATTACTGTGGAAAACAACAGTTTGCTAGTTTTCAAGTTTTTTAAATCCTTTAACATAGAGCCAATAAACCAGTTAGAAATTAAAGTTATTTATTTTTTAAAAGGCTTATCAACACTCAGTATGATAACTTTTCATGAAATTACATAAGCACATTATGTTGATATTTCAAATGGACTTTTATTTTTCCCAGAGTGTTCCTAAAATGATAAACTCTAACATTCAGTTACCAGGTTGTGGGCAAACACTTCCATACTTATTCAGGTCACAGAGCACCTAAAATTGTGTTCTTTGTAAGAGAATGTAAAATGTTAACAGGTAGAAATAATTAAATATACAATTTGGTAATAATTATAAAGTTAATCTCTTACTAGATTCTAGATCACAGACATCAAAGATATAGGGTGAAGCAGGGAGAGATAAAGTATTAACGTTCATGCTTTTCAAAAGTGTTCCCCACTTCTGCTTCTAGCCAGAATGGAGCAACAAAGATGAAACTGAAGAGTCTAAGAAAGAAGGGAACCATGTAGAAAACTGCAGAATCTGCATCAGAAATCCTGTCAATATTTGCTTAGTTTGGGTGCATATGCATGAAATTAAACCCCAAAAGGCCAAGGGGAAAAGGACATTGAAGATGGAAGGAGAAAACTAATGGAAGTTTTTGTAAGTAAGGGAGTCAACTACCTACAGAGAAAAGACCACAGTGATTACTCTCCCAGGACACTTGGCAGAGAATGAAGGTGAAAGACATATCTTGATAAATTAGATTGAGCTGTTCTACACTCTCTATAGCAAGGATTAAAAATAGGCCTCTCAGTAATCAAACTGATCTAAATTTAATTAGTACAAATATAAGCTAATTTTAAAAGAAACCAACATATCTCCTACATTTAACAAAGCAACAATAAAAATCAATGAACATGCCAAAAAGGACAAAAATAATACTGTAACCACCATTAAAAACAAACAACAACAACAACAACAAAAAAAAAACACTAAGTAGTAAAACCTGAATGGGAAGATATGAAGATAGTTCAAAGAACTAGAGGGAGACCTGCCATTTTATCCAGTAATCTCACTATTGGGTATTTACCCAAAGGGGGGAAAAGTAATGTTATCAAAAGACACATGCTTTTTGAATGTTTATTGCAGCACACTTCACAATCTCAAAGATGTGGAACCAACCTAAGTACCCATCAATACATGTGGTGTTATGTATACCACGGAGTACTACTCAGCCATTTAAAAAAGTGGTGAGCTAATAATACCTTTTATAAAAATTTGAGTGAAGTATCGCAAAATGAAAAAACAAACACCACTATTAAATTGGAACTAATTGATAAACACCCGTATGCACATTTGGTAGTAAGCTCAAAGGAAAGTAAGCAGGTGGGAGGGTGCAGGAAGGGAGAGGCAAATTTACCCCTAAGAGGCGCAATGCACTCCATCCAGGTGACAGGCATATTTAATATAACTCTATCTCAAAGTGTACAAAAGCAATTCATCTAACTAAAATACCCATGTAATATTCTGAAAAAATTACAAATTTTTAAAAAGTGTTTGAAAAAAAGTTAATGATTACACAGTAAAAATGTTGGGGGATGTAACTAGACAGAACAAAATTTCAAAATGTTGCAGCATTCAAATTTTCAAATCTTAGCTCAGACATGTAGAGAAATGGGACAAATGTCACAATTACCTATACATATGTCATATTTGTGACTTACTTTGAACCCATAAGAGAATGGAAATGTAGGGGAAACTACTAACCTAAAGTCTAGGGAAAGACTAAAGTACACGGAGAGAAATGAGATTCAAGCATTGTCTGTCATCTAACAAATTTCGCTGAATTCTAGATTAGCCAGTAAGAGGATTAAACCATACACTTTTAACAATTTGTTTAAGGCAAGTATGGATTAACCAAAGATCCCCGAAAACAGTGGGTTTGTAAATGTTGGGACGTTCTCACCTTTTTTGCAGGACTTTCTGTATAACTCCACCAGCCACCTAGGGAGCATTCTCACAAAACTTCTATGGTGCTAGCCATGCTCTACCTATCTCCAATCTCAATCATCCATGGGGGGGGAAAAAATAGCATTTTTTGGCAAAATTTTGAAAGAGCATCAATAGTGTATATTGAGAAGACTATCAGAAATCACTGCAAGAGAATCAGGAAGGTAGGTGCTATATCCATGAAAAGGGGTAGATATATATGCTGGAGCTCCTTCTCACAGAGGAGCATAAATACTTTGAAGACCATATCCCTAACATTCAAATTAATAGTGCCTGCTTAAGAATGGGACTCAAACATGGCAATAGAGAACATCCTCTACCAGACCTCAAATTTAACAATGGGATACAGCTGGGAGGCAGACAAGAGACAGATTCTTCCTAGGTAGTTGTAAAAGATAAGACCAAAATCCACATAGAGGGAAATAAATAAGGTTTCAGTACAATTTGAAATCTCTAGTTACAATGAAGGTAACCATAACAACAGCAAGCTTTAGTCTAAGCTCAGTTTCTGATGAGATCAACACAAAGCTTGACACTAACAACTTAAAAGTAAAGCTGTGCATATTTTCAAGCATAAAGCATACTTACTTCAGTATGCACTCCCCTAAGATAAACTTACATCAAAAACTGGAGATATTAAAAAAGCAAAATAAATTCAGTTTGAAAAGAAAACAGGATCATCTGAATAAGACTCAGATATGACACAGATGTTGGACTGAAAATTTAACAGAAACTTGATTGGTATATTAATGGTTATAAGGTGAAAAGTGAAAAAAATGCAAGATTATACAAATAATTTCAATAGACAGATGGACACTGTAAAGATAAAGTGAAAATAGTAGGAATCAAAGACACTTTAACAAAAATCTAAATGTCTCACCAAGCTCATCTGCAGGCCTGACAGATTCAAGACAAGAATCAATGAATTTAACAAAGAAAAAAGCAGTAAAAATGTCCCATATACTTGTATTTGTAAAAGTGAAATTTATGGCAACAATCATGCAAAGAAGGAATGAGACCATTCTGTTTAAAGATCTGAATGATGACCACGTAGTGGCACAAATTATTCTAAAGAGCAAACTTTGAACTAAAATTATTATACCAATATTCATAACAAAAGGGACCTAAATGGAAGTTAGGGTTCCCTTTTTGCTCAAAATGATTAAAGGTTGACAACAGTAGACTCTAAGTTGCCCATGTGTATTGCAATTCACTCTATGAAAAGAGACACACACATAACACCATGTTTTGTGTCAACACAAAATACTGAAAAAAGTAACCTACAGGAAAAGCGAAACAGAAGAGTGAGAACTAAAAAGGAAAAACCGGTAAAGTTAAGTTCTAATATACTAATAATTATCTTAAATATGAGTAGTCTAAACCCACAAATCAAAAGACAGAGATTGGAAGAATGGAAAACCATAATGATAACATGGCCCAATTATATGCTATTTATGCTCTTCTGAAATTCAATGACGTAAGTTAGGTAAAAGTAAAATGATGCAAATCTTATACTGTGAAAATAATAATTTATAAGAAGAGAAGAGCAGCAGTATTAAGAGCTGGTAAGGTAGACTTCAGAGAAAGGAAATTGCAATAGACATAGAGAAACATTATGTAATGAGAAAAGAATTCATCTGCCAAGAAGACATGAAAATTTTAAAAGTGAGCACAGCCAAACACTGAACCCTGTAATAACTAGAAGCAGAAACTGATAGAGCTGAAAGAAGAAATAGGAAAACCCAGAATTATAGCTTGAACTTCAACTTAAGACCAGTAAATTTCACACTGCAAATGAAATTGACTATAACAAATGCAAATTATCATAACTGATGTAAGAAGAGTTGGACACTTTTAATACCCCATAACTACTAAAGAATTTAAAATTTTGATTAAAATTCTACACTCAAAGAAACCCCTGGCTCAATTGCCTTCACCAATGAATTCTACCAAGCACTGAATAAAGAAGTAATGTAGATTTTAGATACATTCTTTCAGAAAATAGAGACGTACATGAATGTGATAAAAAAAAATCCTGCAAAATACTAGCCACTTGAATCAAGCACCATATAAACATCTAATATATGTATATCATAAAATGGTGCTTTATCTAGTGTATAATCTTGATGTAGCATTCAAAAGTCAATAAAATTAATGTACCACAATAATAAAATATAGGAGAAAACCGGTATAATCACCTCAATAAATCCAAAGGGGGGGAGGGAGAAGTTACAGAATTCAACACTCATCCATAATACAAATTGTCTGCAAGTCGATCACAGAAGATTCTTGGTGAAGATCATAAATGAAAAATCTACATAGGGACATTATAATTAATGATAAGCATTGGGAGCTCAGTTGATCTGAGGAAATACGCTGCCAGGTGAAGAAGTTGCCAATTAAAACACCACCAAGCCAAAACGAGGTTACCAGGAAGCCTTTGGTCACCTGCAGTACTACCCTCTTATATGCTGGAGGTGCTCCAAGACAACCAGTGAGTGCCAAACCCTACGTAGCCATGCACAAATTTCTATTCCCTTCACAATGTCATGGATAGATTTGTTCTCACTGTAAATAGTAGCAACCTCAGCTTATGATTATTTATTTCTGGAAGCTGAGAACTTTCTCTTTTTCACTTGATGGAAGCATTTTAGGGCTCTTCTTAGGCAGATTCGATTTCCCCGTATCACAGCTATGGTGCTTTGGAGCCATTATAAAGTAAAATACAATAAAAATAACTATTGCTTGGACACAGCTCTCCAATACCAGTCGAGCTGATAACCGAGAAGGCTACGACAAGGTGAACAGTAGGTGGTTAGAGTAGACAGTGCGGAAATTCTGTATAAAAGGACGATTCACATCCAGATGGGTTGGAATGGGAGAGAGTGATATTTCATCACGTTACTCAGAATGGTGTGTCATCTAAAACTTGTAAATTTTTTATTTCTGGAATTTTCCATTTAGTATTTTTGGATCACGATTGACCATATGTAACTAAAACTGCATAAAGTAAAACCACAAATAAGGGTGGACTACTGTCGTATGACAGCATGAGCAAGAGGCTAAAACCAGAAAAAGTGCAACCTCCCCCCCCCCCCCTTTCATTTCCTCCCTGAAGTGGCGCAACAGTTGGGCTGCAGGTAGATGGGCCAGACGAACACAGAGTAGGGGGTCATCTTGCCGCGGGAGTGCCCTGAAGAAAAGACTGACAATTTTCTGAACCCTAATGCTACCTAATTTCTTCTTCAGTAGGTCCTTAGTCTTCAAAAAATGAACCCAAGAACCACATATCAGTGGTAAGATAGGATTAACTATATAGAACAGAATACAGAAAAAGCACCAGAGCTTCGGAAGAGGGAAAAACCCAAGTTGGAAAAAATATCTTCCCTGTGTGGTAACAAATGAATGGATACAGTCCTTTCCAAAGGAGGCAAAATATCAGTGCATTACCCCGCCGAGGAAACTTACATGAAATTGACCAGGCCTGGGAAATGCGGGGTTCCCTACTCAGCTGCAAGTGCAAGGGGAGGGAGACAGAGGCTGGGCAGAGACACTACAGTGCTCCCTGAGCTGGCAACTTAGCGGTGTCCCCTCAGCAGTTGTACCCTCCCTCTGTCCTGGAACCTCCTGCGGCTCCCTCTGCCAACCCTCCAACCCACTGGCTCCTCTGCCAGGTTTGGCCCCACCAATACCCCAGGCAGAGATGCAGGTCCTCTTGTCAGCTGGGGCAGGGGCTCCAGGGCCACCACCCTGTATCACCAGGATGAGGGAAGGGAGGGAAGGAAGGGAAGACGACAAGGAGTAGATCCAGCCAGTTTGGAGAAAACTGTCTGCAATTTTTCCTCCCTCCTCCGTAAGAAGGTCTCTGACGGTGTACCAGAAGAGGACTTTCACCCAAGGACTCAGATAAGAGGCTTAAGAATGAAGATGCCAAGGCTGGTGATACTGGATTTTCAGGTTCTTGATCTTGGTGATTCAAAGAATGAATGGATGGACTACAGGATCAGTGGTAAGTCAGGATTTGTTCACAGAAACAAAAATTACAACTACAAAAAACCAAACCTCCTGGCAGAGAGAACCCAAGAGGAGAACAAGCTCTTCTGCTCCCTCTTGGAGGTCTGTCTTCAGGCTCTTTGCTCAGGGGTTTATATAGTGCCCGGGAATTTGTTCTGCTAGGGCGTGGGTCTTGTCAGTTATAGCCAGCTGTCCAATGAACTCTCAGGCCTTGGAAACTGCCATGAAATTGACCAGCCAGAAGTGCACTTAGAGTAGACAGCAAGGCGCCAGCGTCTCCCCACAGGTGTCCCGCCCTTCCAGCAAGCTGGTTCCTTCATCTGCAGGAGCATCAACATCTTCAGGGCTAAGGCCTGAAGCAGGTGCCACTTTGTCTTGCATCACTAGGAATGTAAATATGTAAAGAGGGTCACTGTCTAGGGAGGCTCAGTTCTTTGATCTCAACTTGCTTCAAAGATTTCAATGTGCTGGCCATGCACAAAGGCTGGCATAGGGAGAGCCACTGACTCCCATGATGCCTGCGGGGTAAAGCTTCTGGGCAGGCTGAGGCCATGTTGACAATGGCCAGGACTGAAGAAGAATCATCTCTGGGTGACTAAGCAGAAGCTGGATTCCTTGCTAAGTGACTCAATGCTTTCTTCATAAGACTGGAAAAAGCCAATATACAAATTCTTACTGATGCAAGACAAGGTGGCACCATGACCTGCCACCTTAGCCCTGGCGGTGTTGATGCTGCTGCAGATGGAGGAACCAGCTTGCTGGAAGGGCCGGTCGTCTGGGGGAGGAGGGAGGTACACTGGCTCCCCTGGGCCTTGCTGACTCCTGCCCCTGCACTTCTGGCTGGTCAATTTCATGGATGGGCCCTGCTGTCTTCTCCACCTGCACTTCTGACTGGTGGATTTCATGTAAGTTTCCAAGGCCTGAGAGTTCATTGAACAGCTGTCTGTAACTGACAAAAACACACTCCCTAAAAGTCAACATTGAGTTCAGGCAGAACAACCCCCCTGCCATTATATAACCCCCTGAGCAGAGAGCCCAAGACAGACTTCAAAGAGGGAGCCTGAGAAATTTTTCCTCTCTTGGGTTCTTTCTGCCCGGAGGTTTGGTTTTTGTAGTTGTACTTTTTGATTCTGTGAAAAAATCCTGACTTACCACTGATGCTGTGGTGGGCAGATTCATTCTTCCAATCGCAGAGACCAAGAACCTGAAACTCCAGTATCATTACCATAGTACTTAAAGCTGTGTACATTGTAGTCTATTTCCAGCCAGTTATGAGAGCAGAGAGTAGAAAAGAAACAAAAAAAAAAAAAAAAAAAAAAAAAAAAAATTAGGAGGCATATGGATTAGAAAGATTAGAAATAAAGAGCAAAAGCTTTCTCTTTTTTTGTTCATATACCTAGAAAATTCTATGAAATGGTTATTAGAAAATATAAATCATTTACATAATTATCAGAATATAAATCAATACACATGAAAAAAATCCATTGATTTTTAGATACTAACGATGACCAAATAAAATTGGCATTAAAATAACATTTAAATAGCATCAAATTACATTAGTTTTACATGTATTATTCTTTCGTGTTTTTATGTTCACGTAACTATGGTATAATTACTTTTGTTTTTATTTTTGCTTAATAGTTGCATCTCAGTTCAAATTTTCTACTTTTTATAATATTTTAAAGTGAATTAGCTTTGTTATTTTTTCTCATCCTAGAATAGTTTTCTAATCCACAGACTATAGTTTACAGAATTCTATTGCTCTCTGTCCAGTTCTGTAGCATGAGGTTTAGGACAAGTGAGGTGGTGCCCATGTGCATTCTTTGTTGTCCTTTGGGGATCTTCTAATTGCACTCAATAATCTGAACTACAGCCCATTATATGCGGACAGCAGCATATTTTAGTATTGTGGAATCTGTCTTGTTCTCTTGAATAAATTTCAGATACATTGAAAATGATTGATACTGTTTCTACTGACGTTCCATGGTTGTAGTAATAATTGCAAACAACTATATAACATATACCACTTGTCAAACTCTTGTTATGCGTGTTTTGTGTGTAAGTAATTTAATGCTTCCCCCAGATGCCATGAGATAGATGCTATTACTAAATCCAAATTATAAATGTGAAAATCGAAGTACAGAGAAGTTGAATTAATTCCCCCATATTCAAAAAGGTAACGCGAGTTAGAGTCAGAATTATGAACCCCAAAACAATTCCCTTAATCTTACCATACTGCTTGTCAAAGGTTGACCTTGATTTTTCATAGTTGCCTAATCATCATTTTGTGTGCTAACATTTCCAAAATTGGGATTGGGGGTGAGAAGGAGTGGAAGAGGAAGAAAACAAGAAAATTTCACTATTGAGTCAAATTTCTTAAAATTCTGGTAATTAAGTTGAAGTTAGAGAGACAGCTACCCACACCTTGGATCTTTTTTATTCCCTTTTTTACTCTAACTTAAAAATTTATGTGTAGTATTATTTAACACAAGCAAAAATGTAAGCAATCAGTATATAACAATGAAACATGATTCCAATACTATTATTATTTGTGATTCTACTACAGAATCTAGGTAGTAGAATGTCACCAGTGCAATCTGTTGCCATCCCTTAAATAATTCTATGCACCAAAAATCAAAAGGTAATAAATATCTGCAATTTAAGAAAAACAAAATACTATGTTGGATATGTGGTATGTATGGAAAAATTTTTATAGAATTTGTGATAACTTCTGCTTTAAATGATAGCATATTATGTGGTAGCATACTATATATACTTTTGAGATTTGAATCAAATAATAATCATTTTGTTTTATATATAATAAATTATTTATTTCAAAGTTCTAAGATGTTTTATTTTGTTAAGTATAGTAATTTTTATCTTATTTATAAAGTATTTCCTCTTCATAATAATGTTCAAGATAGTTTATTTGTAGATGTAGTCTACTGTATATTCAATAATTTTTTTTTTTTTTTTTTTAATACAGAAAGACGATTTCAAATTGTTTTCTAGGTTGGCTGTACCAGTATTTTAAACAGTAAGATATAAAAATAAGGTTGCTTCACCTTTTTTTACTACACTTAATATTCTCAGAGGTCTTAATAATTACCAATATGCATGGGGTTCCATTATTACTTCCTTGCAGTTAAGCAAATATTTATACATTTAATTACCTTTTATTCTCTATGAAATGTTTATTTGAGATTTCTTTCCACTGTCCACTATCATAAAGAAAATAAAGATATAAGTGACTCTGGAAATTGTTTAAAAATTTATCTTTTAATGTACTTTTACAAATAAATCACTTGATTTTTTAAAAAATATGTTCTATAAGTATCCTTGTTTATGCATCTATATGAGATATATAGTTTTGAAATCTGTACAAAAAGAAAAAAGTATTGATAGAATAAAATTATATTTATTTTCCATCAAGATTGGGGGGAGAATGTGGACAGAAAAGAAATACACAAATAAGAAAAACTTAGTAGATAATTACAAGGTCAATATATACCTGTGATAGCTGTTTCAGAATGGAAAAAATAAATATAAAAAGGAAAGACGTAATATTCAAAGAAACAAGGTAAGCTATTTTTCAAAATTGTAAAACACATGACTAAATTGAGAAAACAACTAGAAAAAGGAGAGAAAGAGGAGGAAGTCGGAGAAGAAAAAGGAGATGTCAGTTCACACTTAGGTACATTATGGTGAATATGCATAACACTAAAAGAAAAGAATTCTCTAAAAATAATTAGAGAGAAAAGTAGAACAATGACAATGAAATTGACCACAGACCTCTCTGGAGAAAGAACAAAGTTAGCATATAGTGTAACACATAAGTAGAATGCTGAGAGACACTGCTATTAACCCAGCATGCTACACATTTTTCAACTCAGTCAAGAATGAAGATAACTAAAGTCAGCCAAAATATATTGCAAAATGAATAAAATAAGCCATAGAATAAAAGTCATCATCCAACAAATATTATAAAAGACTTATTTTAATAAAGGAGCCTGAGAACTGAGTTTGAATCCAAGATCTGCTATTTATTAATTGTATAGTTTGGGTAAAGATACAATTTCTGTTTCTTAATATGTGGATCTCCAAAGAGAGGATATTAATACCCATGTTTTAGAATCACTGAGTAAACTCCGTGGGGGCAGAGTCTCACTGTGCTCAATTTTGTGAAGGTTAAATATGGTAGAATATGAAGAATGGTTGCTTTTAATGTCATTACCTGCATAAATTTACTGGTATTCTTTTGCTGATAATTTGCAATTTGTAATTTGAAAATTTACTCTTTTTCCAGTTGAATGATAAATGATTCTAATTTTATAAATGTTTAAAGATTTAGAAAGAACAAAATATATAAATATGATTTAACATCATAATTATTATCAGCATTATATCAATTTTATGCTAACATTTCTGAAAACATAAATGTCAAATGTATGATTCATTTTGGTGCAGATTTAACTTTCAGTAAGTGAGGTTGTAAAGGCTAAGTATCAATCTTCATAGGAGAGCTGAGGCATTCATTTTTATCATTTAAAAAACTCACTACAATAGCCTTATTATATACAAGTACTGGAGCAATTAGGGAAAAAAAGCTTTAATAGACTACAAATAGAGTGAAAGAGAAATCAATTGGAATCTAAATAGAAACAAGAAACCCTCTTGTCCATTTTGTTCAAGAACCGCCTCCCCACCATCATCTGTTAGAACATTTAGAATCATCTTTTTATATTCTCTCACATTAAACGTTATGTCTGCATGCTTAAACATTAAAGAATCCAGATGTATTTAGTCCCAACATAGATTTTGCTCTTCACTGTAAGGAGTTATTTTCATTTCTAGTCAGTGAAAATATTTAGTACCTACTTGTGAAACATTATGTTAGAATATAACCCCCCCAGTAAAATATAAGCTCCATGAAGTAGAGTACATTCTAAAGCAATAGTTATCTCACATGTTAAAAATATTGAAGTAATAGTTAAAGTAATAAATATTTATTAAATAAAAAAGACTTGTGAGCATACAATGGCTAAATGAGAAAACCTGAGCCGGCTGAAGCTATGGGAATCATTTAATCATGTTACAGCCACTAAGTTCTTTAAGAATATACGTGGATCAAAGCCATTTTAAATGAAGTAAACATCCAAAGTCTAGCATTTTCGATGAAGGCTTGGAAAAAATGATTGAGCTAAGGATGCCATTAAATATTTCAACATTTTGCAACCACAGGAAAAAGAGAGAGTATAATTTTTCAAAGGCAGAAGTGGAGGCTCCACTACAAACTTTTCTTAGGACAATAAACACATACATTCAAGAAAGGGAATGTCAGACATAGGGCAATAAACTAAGAAATGTTTTAGCAATTCCTAGCAAAAGAGATTGGGGTAAAATGATAATTAGAATTTAATATTCGTATGCTAGAATCTGGCAATGTGTTTTACCTTTGGCAATCCTTTCTCTCAATTATATAATATAAATATATATGTATATAAGGATATTAAAAATGTAGAAAATATCATATATATAATATATAAATAATATACACCTCCAAAGATTAATGCGGAAGGATGCATAACAATGGTCATTGTTACACTGTGTATATAAGAACAAACATCATACGAGGTAGTGGTTAAATAAACTTGAGATTTGACAGTTATATTTTCTGTAAATATCAGTTACGATAATTTGGTTGATAGTGTCAATGAATTCTCTAAGCTTCATTTGTCTGCAAATATATTTTATCATTAAATTTTAAAATATATCTTTGCTAGATACAGGCTTCTGGGTATGGTTTGTTGTTGTTGTTGTTGTTTTTCCTTTCCCTTAAGGACTAATAGTGTCACTCCATTATTTTTGGACTTTCACAGTTTCTGATAAGGAATCCACTTTTACTGACTGGTACCTTTGTTTTATAGCTAATGTTTCTTCATGCCCCTGTGTCCCCACTGCTTTTTTGTTTGTTTAATACTTTGTGTTTGTCTATCTGTTTTTTATTCCTTTCCTTTTTTTCCCTTTTCTTTAATTTTGCACACGTATTGCCAATTACTTTTTTCTGATTTTTCTTCTCTTTCATCCGCTTTCTCTTTTCCCCTGGAACTCTGTGTTGTCCATGTCAGACTATTATTATCTGTGTGTTTGTCTCTTACCTCTTCAATCCTCTCTATTCCATTTAGCCAGTTTTCCCTATTCTTTTTCTCTTTACCTTTCAATTAGAACAGTTTCTGTATTAATACAACTACAAGTTCAATGACTTTTTGACTGTGTCCAGTCTGCCAACATGCATGGTGGGAATACTTTATGTTCAATAATATGTAATATATGTAAAATAATTATTTTAATTATGTAGTTTCCATTTAACTTTTTGTTACATCCTACCTCTTAGCTAAAGTCGTTCATGTGCTTATGTGTGTTTCAAACATTTCAAGTAGATTTGCTAAAGTATTTTATAGTAAGTAATTTGAGGTACTTATCTAATTGTTTTAATATCTTGTCAACTGGTTGTGCTTCTGTTGATAGATATATCCAAGGCAATAAAGGTTTATTTTTACTTTTTAGGGACCTTATATTGATACTACATTTATTTTTATTGTATTCAAGGCAACATGTGAGGAAAAACGTAGAGACCAGGTTAAATAATATTTGCTCAAATAAATGGGCTTTACCTCTTCTTTGTTCAGGTTATTACAATGCATCACGAAGTCAATGTAAGCAGTAGCTGAGCTGTGTTTGGTCTTTTGTTGTGTCTATAGTTACCTTTAATTAATCTCAGATTCCAACTCTTAGGAGTAGGTTGTTTGCAATATTGATCTTGATACTGGAAAAGAGATCTCACAACTAGGGTCTGGCCTGAATTCCAGGTGAATGTTTGCCTTCATACAGGAAAGAATTCAAAAGTAAACTAACCAAGTAAAGCAAAAGCAATTTTATGGAAGGAACAAAAAGGAACAGAGGAAGGCTACTTTATAAGAAGAACAGTGTCTGAGCAACAGAATAGCATTGTGAGTTTCCAAGGTCTAATTTTACACATTTTATTTAATTTTAAGCACATAAACTTTCTGTGAAGGGGGTTGGGAGTTCCTGGAACTAAGGGTCCCTCCTTTTTCTACATCATATCATGTAACTATGGAAGTTGCCGTGGCATTTGTAAACGGTCTCTGGCACTGGAGGGAGTTTCCTTTGACGTGCTAGCACGTTATAATTAGCATACAATCAGCAGTGAGGGTAACCTGAAGTTATTTTTCAGTCAGGACAAAGGACAAGAAAAGGTGCTTCAAGGGGGAAGGGAGGAAAGCAAAGCCGGCTGAATTAGAAAGTCTGGAGGGACCGTGGAAACATTATGGGAACGCTGTGACTGAATTGATGTCCTACACAAATAACAGTCTCCATATTTGGACACATTTGAGTGAACGTGGCACAGTGCAAATCGCCGTGTAACAGCAAAATCAACAGTTAAATCAGCACTCTGCAATTTCTCATCAATACAAGGAAGAGAATGTGGGTGTAAGGTAACCTAGGTAATCAATGGCCAAGGGAAAAGGACGAAGGAGCCCCGAGACACAGAGAGACCCATGAAAGAGTGATGCAAACAAGCTCAGAGACAGAGAGACAGAGAGAGAGAGAGAGAGAGAGGATATTTTACCTTCCCACTGCCTTTGTGTCTGTCTCTGCTCACTCATGAGAGGGACCCATTTCCATCTCTCTTTGGAAGTGCTCTAAGCTTTCTCTTTGTTCTCAAATAAACTTCTAGTTGTTGCACTAAAGTCTATGGAAAGACACTTTTGCTTTCTATTGAAAATGCCTGTCCTGTTCCAGCTTTTGGCTTTATCCACTTTTGCCCACTTTTGCTTTCTATCCATTTTCACCTTCTATTCGCGCGTGTGCCTCAGCTGAACTTGCTAATTGTGCAGAGTAATTGAACCAGGACAACCGGGTTCAGGAAACCAGGAGCCCGCACCCCAAGAGTCATCATTTGGGTTCTAACTGGTTGTGACCTGCTTTTCCTGTTAACAGTGTCCTTGGTTCTGGTCTTAAGAATCTTTATTGAGCAGGGCCTTCTGTCTCAATCTTGCTGAAGGTCCTGGCTTCCCAAACAGTTTTTCTTTAGTGTTACTGTTCCGATCAATGCTTGCAAGTAGGCTCTCCATATCTGTACTGCAGAGAACTTACTCTTCTATTTTTCTTTTTATCACTGTTAGTAAACACTACTGTTGTTTGTTACTCTCTGCAGTGCTTCTAGTGTTGCCAATGGTCTGTGCCTGAGCCTTAGCATTGAGGTTAGGAATTAGGCAAGAAAAACTTTGCCTGTTTATCAGTGGTTGATCTTGTGTGGGGTATAGTTCCTTTTCACTCTTGCAGTATTGACAGATCCATGTTTTGTTTTGTTTCGTTTTGTTTTATTCAGACTCTCACTAAGTCACCCTCAGTAGAGTGCCATGGCATTGATACAGGACAGGTGGTGGCCCAGCCAGCTCAGCTTTGCTGAGCTGGAGGATCTGCCATATCCGCCTTGCCAGTGTTGGTGTGGAGGCAGCGGCAGAGGAACCAGCAGGCTGAAGGGTAGGCAAGGAGGGCCTCCCACCCCCACCGCCCCCACCTCCACCCACACCCCCACCCCACCCATAGCCCACCCCCACTGGAGGCTCCAATAGCCAAAGGGGCCCACAACTGCTGGGGAAATACCTGCCACCTTGGTCTCCTTCCCTTTGCACTTATGACTGAATATGGAACCCCGTCTCCTATGCCTAGGTCAATTTCATGTAGGTTTCCTAGGCCTCAATTCATTCACCTTGCCCCAGCTGAAGAGACTGTGTCCCTTCATTAATACATTCATTCACCCTGCCCAGAGAAAGGACTGTGTCCCTTCATTAATACATTCATTCACCCTGCCCAGAGAAAGGACTGTGTCCTTCATTAATACATTCATTCACCTTGCCCCAGCTGAAGAGACTGTGTCCCTTCATTAATTCATTCACCCTGCCCAGAGAAAGGACTGTGTCCTTTCATTAATACATTCATTCATCTTGCCCTAGTGGAAGGGACGATCTCCATTCATTAATACATTCATTCACCTTGTCCAAGAAAGGACTATATCTATTCATTTCCTGGCCTCATGTACAAGGAACCCATGCACCAACATATACCCCTAGACAAAGAGCCTGGGGAGAAAGACAGAGACAGAGAGAGAGCTTTTCTCTCCCCACTTAGGTTTTCTCTCCCTGCCAGGAGCTTTGGTGGTTTTATTTCTGTATTCTTTTCTGTAAATAAATCCTGTCTTACTACTGATTTGTGGTCCATGGATTTATTCTCAAATCACGGAGACCAAGAACCTACTGAAGACAAAATTCCGGAATCAGCGTCACAGCTCACAGCAACCTCAACCTCTTGGGCTTAAGCCATTCTCTTGCCTCAGCCTCCCGAATAGTTAGGAGTTAGAGTTGTTGTTTAGCAGGCCTGGGCCAGGCTTGAACCCGCCAGGCTCCCTGTATGTGGCCTGTGCCCTACTCACTGAGCTACGGGTGCCTAGGGCAGATCCCTGTTTACAACCAAGCCAGGTCTTGTCACGAGCAGGTTTCTTCTCCTTCTCCCAGAGGCAAAGAGCTTTTGTTGGATTTTTTCCACTAGTGCCAATTATCTTTGCCCACAACTAGGAGCAGGAGGATCCCCTTGCCCTTGGAAGATAGTTAACTTTCCCCAGAAGGAAGTAGATCTTTGCTTATGCCCTGGAGAACAGTATTCCCAACTCTCTTTGAGTAGTTTAAGATTTTTGCTTCATATATGAGAAGGGTGTGAAAAGTGGTTAGTGGTTCATTCCCCTATCTGAAGTTGGTCTCTCTCCAGTCTTTCTATTGAGCACTTACCTGATGGCCACAGAAAACTGCTTGTGGGGAAGTATGTGCTTTCCTTGTGATTTAAGGAGTCCTAGGATTCTAAGCTGTCATGCTAACTTGCACTTTATCTTTAAGAAATGTTTAAGAATTTAGCTAATTTCTTCTCACTCCATTTTTTAGTCACTGCCTCTTCCTCCCATAGTCTATTAAAAAAAAGAAACAATTTACCTTATGGTGAGCCCAAAATGCTTTCAGATATAGTCCATCTTGTGCTCACTATTATGGAAGAAATGATGTATTTCTGCATTTTTAATAGAATACTAAAAAAAGTTCTTGGAATTTATTGTTAAGCTATTAAATAAGTTACTACCTCCTCATGATTCCCTTTTCTTATGAGGTATGTGTACTTCATGTCTTCAAATTTGAAGAAAAGTTTTTGAAGACATGAAGTACACATATCTCATAAGTCAATTCACCATTTAGCAAATTTTCATTTGTATTATACTAATCACCATTAAGAAAAGAATTATTTAAATTTGGGAATGTTGGTTTAAAAGTAAATATTTTTAAGGAGTTTGTAGTATTTTAAAGATACTTTGTTATGTTTTATTCATTATCAACTCAGTAGAAAATAATGTGCAATAGTTTTAAAAACTGAAAACAAAATGCTTGTCTTTTATATTGTTCACTGGAAAAAGTAATTTTTCATGGAACACATAACTAAAAATATACTAACATTTATTAAAATACAGTGGCATATATCTTTACTATACACAGATTTTGGAGGTAAATTGTGATGCTGATGCAGGACAAGGCAGCACCATAACCTGCTGCCTTAGCCCTGGAGTGTTGATGCTCCTGCTGATGGAGGAACCAGTTTGCTGCAAGGGCCAGACAACCGCGAGGGAGATGCTGGCACCTGTGCTGTCTCCCCCACATGGACTTCTGAGTGAATGGCGCCTTGCTGTCTCCTCCAGTGCACTTCTGACTGGTGGGTTTCCTGTCAGTTTTCAAGGCCTGAGAGTTCTTTGGACAGCTGGCTATAACTTACAGGACTCACACCCTAGCAGAACAATCCCCCCTGCCACTATATAAACCCCTGAGCATTTTGAAAGAGTTTGACTATGCAGCAGAAATGTATTTTTATTAAAAGTTATTCCTTTAATGTATGATACATGTAGAAATAAAGTCCTACTACCACAGGAAAGTAATTCCCATTGCTGGGAATCACTCAGAGTCCAAAAGGTTCCTTGGTTTCATGGTGAGAAATACTTCAAAAGGGAGCTGGCAGTATAAAGCAAAAGTAACTTTTACTTAGGAAATACAGAATATCTACTCCACACACAGAGGAGAGGCTGGTTCTTCCCATTAAGGAAAACAGCAACTTTTGAGTTATTTATTTATTTATTTATTTATTTTTAATTTAAGCACTGGCTTAACCACAGGCTATGCAGGAGATGAATAGTCTTGCTATTCCTTGGAAAGGGGCAGGGATTTCCTAAATTTATAACTTTCTTTTGTAGTTTGTAAGGTCCCTCTTAAAACTGTCACAGTGTTGGTGGGAGTTTCATTTCATTCTAATATAACTAGGGCACCTTGAACCACACGATTAAGGAGAGGCTAATTTCTTTCCCATCTTGGTTTTGATGAGTCTCAAAGAGCTTTATCACCACACCCTGTACTTGAGCAGGGTGGTTAGGGGCCTTTGGCACTGTGTTAACTGTGCCTGCTAGTTTCCTATCTCACTATCATGAAGAACTTCCTAAGTCCACTAACATGTCAGATTTATACACCTGAGATCGGTTGCACATATGTGTAGCTCTACGTGTGTGCTCCATGATAAGAACTAATAGGTTTATTTATTTAATGATGGGTAATAATGATTCTCTTGATTAACACACTCAACCATAAAATTATTATGAACGTTGTAGCTGTTGTATTATTCATGCAAAAGGGAAAGGAAAAATAAAAAAAATGCTCTAGTTATATTTTTTAAAGATAGATGAATTTTTTCTCAGTAATTTTATTTGACATCTGAATTAAATACTGAAACATAAATATTAACATTTCCATCATTTCCGATTTTAATAGAATTATGCACATGCATGCACATACATTCTTATAATCCTTAATAATGTTGGTAAGCAGATTTCTACAATTATTTCAAGAACTGGCATTTTTAAAGTAAATTACTTGCAAATGATTAAGGTTAATAAAATTCTAGGCAGTTATTAAGATCAAACTGTTGAAATAAGAAATTGAGAGGTGAAAATCCTTATAGAGCACTGCAAGCAAAATGAAAGAAGAAAAAACTTCATGGAATGCTGAATTCTAACTATTTAAATATTTACTCTTGATTTTTTTTTTAATAATTAAAGTAAAATGCTATAAAAATAAACAGATTTTAGGAAAATATTCTATTTTATTGCTATTGCAAAAACAAGGAGGATGACCTGCTGATAGCACGCCTGACCCGCTTATATACACAGGGTGTCATAAAATGTATACATATGTTTAGAAAGAAAAAAAAAAAAACCTATTAAATTTGTAATACTCAAGTCACATTTAACTTCTGCAAATATAAAAGTTGCTCAACATGACTTGTAGTCATCTTTTGTGATTGGTATGCATTGAGTATTACAATTTTAATACAGTTCTTTTTCTTTCTTAAAATGTACTTTTTGGCATCCTCTTTATTTCTTGGACATCTCAATATCACAAGGTTTTCAATTCCTTTCCCTACTATGCCCCATACACATACATAAATGATTGTAGGAACGGAATATACCAACCATAGTATTGTCTATGGCTACTGGAAAAACAACAGCAGGAGTTACTTTTGAAGGGGATCACATTATTGCCTTCCTATATTAGTGACTAATTCATAGGCTCTAGCATTTGGTTAAATAGCTTGGAATCCAAGCTGTGCTCTTGAATATCTTTGTGATTTGGGACAAATTACCCAATGCTATGACTAAGTTACCTCATCTATAATATATTATAGTAATGATAATTATACTATCATATAGTTTAGCTGGGTGGCTTAAACGACTGTGTCTATATCCCTGAAGATGTTTAGCATATAATAAACACTATACAGGTATTAATATTTATAATACTTGCATGCTAGCTACCATAGTGAACTCTTTAATATGTTACTCAGCTATCACATGTAATGTTGCCATTTTTTTCCCCACAGAAGGGAACACTGTCTCCCATTCCAAATGCTCCTCTTCAATGGGCATTTACTACTCCTTCATTAAAAGATGAAGTCTATTTATCCACCCTCCTTGAATTTGGATATTCCCTGTAACACTTTACCTAATATAATTTAGCAATTTCCACATTCTATGTGATCTAGGCATAGCCATTAAATGGCGTGACAGTTTCCATTGCTTGTCCTTTTGGGGACTGGCCATGCAACAAAAGCAACTGCTCTGAGACAAACATGTTGTGAGAAGTCTAGACCATGGAGATGAATAAACGAAAAGACAGAACCCAAGGAGCTTTGAGGTAAAAGACATTTGAGCGAAGAAGCTATTTTAAAGTGAAACTCTGGGCACAGTTATCCAAGCCAATGGCAAGTAAATCAGGATTTATGCTCAAATGGGCTCTTCCCAAATTCTTTATTAGCAAAATGATGGCCAAAATAAAATGATTGTTTTGGATCACTAAGTTTGAGGAAATTAGTTGTGCATTAAATGATAGCCAAACAATACATAATTGGAATTAAGCTATTACCACATACTCATTTAGAAACGGACTGGGGAAAGAAGAAATCAGCCTTGAGGAGGAGGCTATTCGAAAAACTTAAAGAACCTTAGAGAGATTATAGGTGAAGGTTTGAAGGTCAAGGAGCTGAACACCTGAAGATCTTTTATGATTTTTAACTTGGCAGTTTAAGAGACCACCAACTCTTTATTTTTAGACTCTCATCTGTTTTATAAATTAAAAATGCCAGGCACTGTACTAGGTATTGTGTATTTCGCATAGACTAAAATAGATATGACCTTATCTTTAATGAAACATATAATCTAAGGCAGGAGGTTGACACTAATGAAATAATCACACAAATAAATGTGATTAAAATTATGATAACTAAAATTTAAAAATGAAATTTAGCCTTCTTTCAGTCATTATATAACATATTTAGCACTTAGTACATGCCAAATTTTATTTAGGTGATGAACATAAAATAGTAACAAAACAGATGCTATCTTTTCAAAGAATCATTTCATTGTAGTAGAAAAACACTGAAATATGTAAGAAAAAAACACCCCAGTTGAACAGAATATATAGAAAGAACTTAGTCTATTTAAAAGCTTATTTGGGAAAATAAGGATGTGAACTTGCACTCATAAATGAAATATAGGCAACAATAAACCCGGATGAGCTGCCATCCCCAGGCAAGCCCAGCTTTGCCTGAGGGCTGAAAGGTCTCTCATGACTTAAAATTTTAGTGCTGAAAAGAGGAAACTATAGGAATACCAGGACAAGCTGGTCACTAAAATAAATTAAATATGAACATGGAGATGTACATTTCAAGAAAACAATACATTAAAAGTCTTGAGATTGGAAGGGAAAAAGACAACTTCTAGGTAGCAAAACAGGAGCTTTAAGATACCATATATACTCGAGTATAAGCCGACCTGAGTATAAGCCGACCCCCTTAATTTTACCCTAAAAACTGGGAAAACTTAGTGACTCGAGTGTAAGCTGAGGTGGAAAATGCAGCAGCCACAGGTAAATTTCAAAAATAAAAATATATACCCAAAACAATTACAATAATTGAGGAATCAGTAGGTTAAATGCTGATACCCTCACATCAGATACAGCTGAAGCTCTGTTTGGACATATATATGATGAGGAGGAGGAATACAGTTTTGAAGGATTTTAACCTTTGTGATTTAGCTTGATTACCTGTTAAGCTAAGCGCACCAAATCAAATAACCTGTTTGACCCGAGTATAAGCCGAGTTCGAATTTTTCGGCACAAATTTTCGGCACAAAAACTCGGCTTATATTCGAGTATATACGGTAAGCTTAACCGGCTACCTATGCTAAAATCATTCATTGAGTATCTCCTTTTTATTTTCCTCACAGATTTGAAATTCTATCTTTATTGTATAATAAATATTTGTGTTGACCTGGTTCTGTTAAAGGGATTTTTGACATTTATTCATCTATTTGTGTGTCAATACTAAGCATTTTCAAATACCATACACACAACTCTAGGTAAAAATTCAGATACAAATATATAGCTATTACTTAAGTAAACATATTAAAGTATATTAAGTATTACACCTTTTCTTGGAAAATATTTCTAGGGTATTCTAACATCAGGGGAATAGGAAGCAAAATTAATCTACCTATTTTTAGGGTGCTATGATCTAAATATACCATGAATAAGTTATAATTTGTACAGTTCTTGATTTTTAAACTATGTTTTTAAAAACTAGATCATAAAAGAACATAAACCAATAAAAGATACACCATTATTTCTGATATAAAAATATTGGAAGATAGGAAAACTTTTAGAAACATATTTGCTTCAGGCAAACATGAGTGGAAAGGATGAATTATCTAGGAGCACTGCAGATCATTCTCTGGAACAAATAAGGATTATGCCACCCCCTTCCCCCGCCTAACTTGCTAGTTTGTAAGATTTGTTAAACTTTAACATTTTCTGAGGGTTTTTTCTAAAAGGACAACCTTGAAATGAAAAGCTGGTGTCCAGCATTACCAAGTCATAAACAGCATAATGTATCTCATAAATGCGTGGGAGATACTCTGTTAGAGCTGAAATATACTGAGATTGAATGGCTTTACATCATGTGGAAATGGTAATTCACAGGATAAGAGTACATTGTTATTTCCAGGACATCTTGAGTTGAGTCTGTTTCAATGTAGCCAACATCCTAATTGTACAGATCAAAAAAGACCTTTCAACTTGTGACTTTTGACTTTTTCATTGTTATACTTTTCTAAGATTCTATTCATTTGTGTGATTTTCATAACATTTCCTTTCTGACATTCATTTTATGTCTTTAAGGCACTCTAAGGGAAAGTAAATGTGAATGCGAAATTATTGTATGTTTTAGGAATGTTTCACATACCGGTTTTTCTTGATATTTCACATAATCATTTTTCACTGAAAGAAATAAATGATAAATTCAGTGAAAACAAGAGGTAATCAGCAACAATAGAAATTTACCTTTCAAGTACTTACAGTAAATTCACTGTACCTCCTGATCGTACGTTAAACTAGCTGAAATTTGATTTAGCATTGGTCAGGGTTGAACTTTTACATACTTCTGAAAGAATGTGGTTTATTGTAACACGTGATCTTTTTTTTCCTCCTTAGAGTATATTCTTTTTTGATTTGAAGAGGAAAATTTTTAGGCACTTGGAATCATGAGGCTGATTACTAAATCAAGCCAAGGTTTTTAAGAGTTGCTGGGTAAGTGATTCCTGCTGTTAGGAGTAACTTAAAGCATTGCCAAAAACAAAGAATTTTATAATTATTTGTTTAAAAATTGCTGTTGTTCTTGAGTGTTTGACATATGAAAAATATTTCTTTCAGAAGGATTTGTAGGAATATTACCATGCGTTTTTGTGTTTGCAACCCTTTTCCTTTGAAAAATCTTCAGATATTTTCCAATTCCTTAAAAAATTTATCAATTTATAGTAATAATTCCTATTACTTATATTACAATAATAAAAGTGGACATTACCTTTTACCATAATAAACAAAGCAGGCGATACAAAAATACATTGTTTGAGCATTCATTATTGTTTCTTTTTGTTGTTTTATTGTTTTCATTTTTCTTTTATTCCACTTTTTTTTTTTTTTTTTTTTTTTTTTGTAGTTTTTGGCCAAGGCTGGGTTTGAACCCACCACCTCTGGCATATGGGGCCAGCGCCCTACCCCTTTGAGCCATGGACGCTCCCTATTCCACATTTTTAAATTAAAGACTTTATTTATTTTAGAGCAATGTTAGATTAACAGTAAAACTGAGAAAGTGCAAAGATTTCTCATATAATTCCTATCCCTACACATGCAGTCTTCCCATTATCAACATCTCCCAGCCAGAGGGGTACAATTGTTAAATTCATCTGCATGGACACATCATAATCACCCCAAATCACTTTTACAACCTTAAAAATCCCCTGTGGCTTCATCTATTTATCTTCCCCACCCCCACTGGCAACCACTGCTCACAAATTGCCAATATCAAGTATGAAACAGAAGCTGTCAGGACAGACCTTACACAAATAAAAGGATAATCAGGCAATATTATGAACAATTTTATGTCAACTGATGTGACAATATAAGGGAAATAGGGACATTTCTCTAAAAACACAATTTAAGTGAACCTACACAACATCACAATATGAAACAGAAAATCAGAAGAGTTCCCTACATACATATATTTAGTAATTTTATTTTCTTATATATTTTTAAAAATAGTTCCTCACAATAAGATTTTAGGACCAGATAATTTTACTGGTGATTTCTATCATGCCTTTCCGGAATTTAATTATTTAGGAAAGCAATTTTATAAAAGCTATTTTGAAAAATATAAGATGTGGCTCTGCACCTGTGGCTCAAACTGCTAAGGCGTCAGCCACATACACCTGAGCTGGCGGGTTCGAGTTCAGCCGGGGCCGGCCAAACAAGTTTGGCTGCAACCAAAAAATAGCGGGGATTGTGGCAGGCACCTGTAGTCCCAGCTACTTGGGAGGTGGAGAGAGGAGAATTGCTTGAGCAGAGGAGTTGAAGGTTGCTGTGAGCTATGATGCAACAGCACTCTACCCAGGGCAAAAGGTTGAGGGAAAGAAAGAAAGAGAGAGCGAGAGCGAGAGCGAGAGCACGAAAGGACAGAAGGAAGGGTGGGAGGGAGGGAAAGATAGATAGATACATAGATACAGGGCCAGTGCACCCCAGCTAGGTCAGCGGCCCCCTGGGAGGACCTGCCCCGCCTCCTGCCTCCTGCATCTCCGTCCCCCTGCGGTGTTGGTGCAGCGGTTGAGGGGAGCAGAGAGCTGGAGAACCAAGTGCCGCCGTGGAACCAAGTTCCACGACCTCTGTAGAAGCTCGTGGGTCCCTAGTTAGTTGAGGGAGACCACAGAACCACCTTGGAACTAGAGAGCCCTCCCCTGGCTGCAATACTGTGAGCATTTCATAGGCCCAAGCGTGATACTGGGTTCCCAAATTCTGCACTGAACAGGGACCCCTCATTACCTTTGCATGGACAATTTCATGAATGGACTGTGTCAATTCATTAATGCACTCATTCATCTTGCTGCAGTGGAAGGGACTGTATCCCTTCCCTGATGCACTCACTCATCCTACCCAGCCCAGGGGACCGCGTCCATTCATTTGTTGCCATGTCCTGGCCAAATGTAACTAAAAAGGATCCATGCGACTGCATGTACCCCTAGACAAAGAACTCAGGCAGAGAGGAGTTTTTCAGAATTGGTCTTTCCCTCTGCCAGCAGCTCTGGTGCTTTTTCTATATTCTTTTTTTTGTAAAATAAATCCTATCTTACCACTGATCTGTGGTCTATGGATTCATTCTTCGAATCCCAGAGACCAAGGTCCTATTGAAGAAAAAATTCGAGTAACAAAAGCAGTATTTCCTAATAAACATTAGTGGGCAAATACAATTTCAATGCCAAAACCTGAGAAATATATTTAAAAAATAATAATAATGAAGGAAGAAAGAATATTAGATGCTCATTTTCACCATGATGAAAGTATAAGAATCTTCAACAAATATCAAATAGAATTTAGCAGTGTGTAAAAAATGGCCAGATAGGATAGGATTCCTTTAAGAAATGTAAGCTTGCTTTAAAGTGAGAAAAGCAATCGATATAATTCATAATATTAATAGAATCAAGATTAGAAACTGTTTTTTTGTTTGTTTTTTTTGTTTGTTTGTTTGTTTTTTAGAGACAAGAGTCTCATTTTGTCGCCCTCAGTAGAGTGCGCTGACAATATACCTCACAGCAAAATCCCATTTCTGGACTTAGGCAATTTTCTTGCCTCAGACTCCCGAGTAGCTGGGACCACAGGCGCCCGCCACAATGCACGGCTATTTTTTGTTGCAGTTTGGCCTGGGCTGGGTTTGAACCCACCACCCTTGTTATATGGGGCCAGCACCCTACTGGCTGAGCAACAGGTGGAACTAACTTTTTAAGAAAAGATAGTTTATTTGCCCAGAAACTAACTTTTTAAGAGTTGAAGAGAAAGCATTTGCTTTTTTCTTTTCTTTTTTATTTTTTTTCTTAAGAATCACAGGAGAAAGTTTTTTTGTTTGTTTTTTTTGATAGAGTCTCACTCTGTTGCTCTAAGCTAGAGTTCATGGCATCACCCTAGCTCAGAGCAACCTCAAACTCTTGAACTGAAGTACTTTTCCTGACCCAACTTCCAGAGCAGCTGGAACTACAGGGACTCTCTGCCATGTTTGGTTACTTTTTCTATTTTTAGTAGAGATGGGGTCTCCTCTTGCACAAGCTGGTCTCCTGACTTCAAGCAATCAATCCTTCCGCTTGACCTCACCGAGTGCTAGGGTTACAGTCCTGAGCCAATCACGCCTGGCCAGCATTTGATAAAATTCGGCACTTATCTATGACAAAACTCATCAAAATTTAAAGACGAGAACTTTATTAATTTTGAAAAATGAATTATTACACATAATAAAATTCCCTATATCTATTCTCATACCTAATGAGAAAATATGAACTACTTCTTACTAACATCAGGGAAAATGCAGAATGTCCATTCTCACCACAAAAGTATAGTGCTCTGTATTTTAGGTCATTACAATAAGACAGGAAAAAAAAAAAAAAAAAAAGAACATACTATAGGAAAAATACTTTTACTTTTTCTTTGCAGATGTTGCATATGATTATATAATCTTAACATTTTTATAAGGCAAATGTAAATAATCAGTGGATTTAGCAGGGCTTCATGATACAGTAATAGAATCAGATTTATTTTTATTCAACAGCAGCTAACAATTGAATATTAAATTATTGAATCCTTTTATAATAGCGTCAGAAAATGTGAGGAATATATTAAGCAAACATATGACAGTCTTCTAAGCTGAAAGAAGCAAGTAAGCTATTTTCTAAACCAACAAACATATACTTTAACCAAGATAATACAATGTGGTTTCTCTTTTCCTGAACGATTCTTGGTCTCAGGATTTGAAGAATTAATTCATGGACTACAAGCAAGCAGCAGTGGTAGTACAATAGTTTATTAGAAGATAGAAAAGCTTCCAATATAGAGGAAGGGGTTGCTGTTTGGGGCTTTTATGCTTTGCTTGTCCACCCAAATCTTGCTGGCAAACCTTGATAGGGTCCTTCAAATCTAGCTGGCATATGTTGAGTGTTTTCTTTAATTGACTGGCCTCTGTTGATTGGCTGTCTTTGAACTTGGTGGTCTTTTTTTGCCCAATCCACTAGGGGAAGCTTCTCCCACCTCCTGCCCACCCCCTCTGCTCTGCTCACCAACAGCTAGTGACCAATGGTTGCACAGGTCACCCTAGAAGAAAGCTTTCCCCTTCTTCTCCTGCCCCTTTATCCAAGTCCCTGCTTAAAGCCTTCTGGCTTCTATCAATCAAATCATCACAGGTTGTACCCAAAACTAGATATTTCCTATTTCATATGTTACTAATTAAAAATAAAACTGAATTTTTGAATGTCATACATAATGTTTAATTTATTTAAATGCAGTAAAATGTAAAATACTATATATGGGATTCTAAATTTATACTGTCACTGCATTGGTCTTTCGGCCATGATGGTTTGATATGTTGCCATTACTGAAAACTTTAAAAAGAACCGACATGCAAGGATTGGAGAGACTTCAAAGAGGACATTCAAAGCTGTCAGTTACCAACACAGGACAGCACAGAAAATAAATCTGTCTCCTTCAGATGCTGTTAGAACAACAGAATTTTCATAATAAAGTTGTTGATTTTTCAAGAAATATAAAATTAATCTAAAAATATGTTCATGACAATCTATTCCTCAGCTTCCTTTGAAAATAAGTGACTTTAATTATAGTGTCAGTAATTAGAAAAAAAAAAAAAAAGAAGTTGTAACTTGAAATAAATAATAGTCTAAAGTTAATGTGGAAGAAAGAATATCATTTTCATGTGTTTATTATAGCATGAAATAGCATTAAAACAATACTGCAGATGTTAGCATTTGAGATTCTACAATAGGGGCATGCATAATGTGATGATAATTTAATGTGGTAATTAGATCAAAGTAAGTATATTAGATACAAAAATATAATTGTCTGACACTATGTAATAAGTAAAAGTACAGTCATATGCAACACATTTTGCACATGTGCAACATTGGTATTCTTTATATCCAGAATCCTCATTTCAAGTTCATGCATTAATATAATAATCTCAAATTTAATAGAGTATGCTGGAGCACAGGTGATGTGATTTTCATTTGTGCCACCACCTCAGCAATGAGTAGTGTTTAATACAATTTTACAAAAGAAAATAATGAAACAATATCTTATTATAAGCAATTAATTCAAATAGAAAATGTAAGTTTTCATGCTAGAGGATTAATAGAATATATAATAAATATATTCTATTATTTTATAGAATATCTATCAGAGGTATTTAAAATAAAAAGCATCATGTTTACTTGAAAAACCACTTTTTGAAGAAAAAGGTGGTAAATTAATAGTAACATTGCATGCCCTCACTGTTTACTCCTCTCTTGCATTAAGACATCTAGACTTTGTGATCAGCCATACCATTTGCTAGCTAAAAAAGGGATGATTTATCTCCAGCAGTTTAGTGGATTGGCATAGGGCAAGATATTGGAAAATTTCACATAGTAGAAGAAACTATTAAAATAACCCAATGGGTGTCTAGTTTCTCCTCCAGATACAGTAAATGCAAAACAAAACAAAACAAAAACAAAAGCATTTCTTTTATCTTTTCAGCTTGCAACTGAGGCAATCTGCATATCCCCACACTCTCCTGAATCCAGTAAGCAATGGAGTAACAACGTAACTAACTAACCTGAAACCAAATGAAAAATAAAGGAAACCAAACCAAATAAAGAATAAGTGGACATGGGCTCTTGTTTAACTGGAGCAGATCCAGTCAGACTTCAGTAAGAAGAATATAAAAAACTGGAAAATGTTCAGTGTGGGCTTGGAAGAGCATACGGAATTCCTGGGGTCGTGAATAACAAGGACATTTTACATACACACATGTAGAGTTGAAATAAGCCATGGTAGGAATATCTCAATAAGGACATTGGCAAATACTAGATATTAGAAATTGTTCTATTTTTCTGTTTGTTGTTTAGACTTAAGAAATGATGAATAGAATGTTAATACTGCAGATTAAATTTAAAGTATCTTGTGGCAGTAAACCACAAAAGAAATTATCACAAAACTTTGAGAAAATATTCTTCCACCATTTGTAAAACACTATAGCAATGAACTCAGTAATGAAAGCACTCAAGTCAAGTTCAATGAGTGAAGTTCTAAGGAATTGTTATATGTTTGACAAACTTGTTAGTGCAAATGACACAAACCTACATACACATCAGTTCTACACTTATTCGTGGATTGCAACCAAAGATACTTTACAGATGAAAGAGTGATGCAGGGTGTCCAACCCACCAGCCTTCAGGATGCACGTGAATTATGTAAGGATAGTTTTTACTTACCCATGTTGGTGAATGTCACAAAAATTAGGCACAGACATTTTTGTTTTGCTCATCAGCTCTTGTTCATGTTTGTGTGCTTAATGTGTGACCCAAGACAACTATTTTCTTCCTGTGGCTCAGAGAAGCCAAAAGTTTGAACAGTCTGAATAAATGTATTTTGTGAGACTCAACTAGCTATCTGAAAATTATAAGTGTATTACATATTTTATTATAAATTGTGATTAATACATATCCTGTATATCAATAAAATGTATTTTGAGGTTCTGTGCTCATATATATATGTGCATTGACTTTGGGTTAAAGGGGTGGTTGTTAATCATTTATGAGTAAACAGTACTGATTGTATAACATACGTTACCTATCCACTCTTGTCAGTGAACATTTGGGTTTTTAAAAACCTTTTATTATTTTCAGAGAGCTGAAATATGGCATGTTTTCCTATTGTTAAACTTTTCAATAAAGGTTGAGACAGTAAATATTTTCAGGTTTGCCAGCAGTATGGTCTCGGTCACTGCTACTCATCTCTGTGGTTGTGGTGAGCAGAAGGTATAAATAATCAATAGTAGATGAATGAGTGTGAGCTGAATTTGGCTTATTAGCCTCTGGGTAGCAACTCCTGATCTCACTCAGGAAGTCATCTCAGTAAAACTCACAAGCTAAGTGTAATTAGTTTGTTAGAATTCCTATAACAAAGTACCACAAACTGGGTGGTGTTAGAAACATAAATTTTTGTCTTATAGTTCAGGAGACTAGAAGTCCAACATCCAGGTGTGGGTAGGGTTAGTCTCTTATGAGGATTATTTAGAAATTTTCTGTTCTAGTCATTTCTTCTGGTAGATAGCTATCTTCGAGCAACGTTTCTTTACATCATTGTCCCTCTATTTCTGTGTCCAGATTTCCTCTGCTGATATGGACACCAGTCACACGGATTAAGGCCTATTCTGATTATCTCTGTAATTCCCCATTTCTAAATCAGGGTACATTCTGAGGTGATTGGGAATAAGATTTCAATATAAGGATTATAGAAGACACATTTTAACCCATAACAGTATAAAAATGTCCAAACTTACACGAAAGCTAAAAATAGTTTACCAAAGTGGCAATAAATATTTAAACTTCTAAGGTATTTCTAAAAGTAATTGAAAATTCCTTTTCAGCATTTAGTGTTTCCTGACCTTTAACTTTTTCCCTAGCCCATATAATGGTAACTTATCAATGTTATAGTTTGCTTTTTTCCAATTACTAATAACACTGGACCTAATCTGGTATATTCAACTTTTATACATTTATGTGTGCAGGCTATTTTCTTGTTTGTTTTCTTTTTAAGTTCTTGCTATTATGTTTGATGGAAAGTTCATGTTTACCAAAGTATGTGTAGGCTTTTAAATATTATCTTTACTTCTCTTTTCAACTTGGAAATTGAAATTTTCACTCTGCCTTTGGAATAATTAGTGATCTCCTTATTGCTAATATTCAAAATAAAGCAAAATATTTCTTATTATATAAGTACTGGTAACAATTTTTACAAAGACATTATATTTGTCCATTTTATTTATTGATATCATTAGAAATATTATACTTTTCTAAATTCCATGACTACTTCCATTCCAATTTCTACATTTTGATTAGTTCATAAATTTAATTCCAAATTATTACTAAGTATATGGACAGGAAAAAAAATCTCAAGTGCTTGACAGATGGAAAATAGTACCATTTATTCCTATTAACAATTACATTTGCTTTCTTCAAATAGAAATCACTGATTCTAAAGTTTCTGAGTCCTTCAATATTCTCTTTTTACATCATATCAGATAAATAGAATCTTGGATGAATATAGTAAATTACTGTTTGTTTCTTTTTCTATATGGCATATGTTCTTCCAGGAGTGTACTGGCACAGATAAGTATACTGTTGGTTATATTCCCTTTTCTTCAACCAAATCTTATCAGTACAACTTTCTAGTTGTAGTTTAAGTTCATTTATTTTTAAGTTAATTTTCTTAAACTTAGTTACTTTAAATAAGTACTATTTATTACTTATTTTCTTGTTTTTGTAGATTTTTATTTAATTGTTTGGTTAAACACTCTCACCTTTGCAGCTTTTGAGACATTTTGGGGTAGTTAAAAATTTGCAGGTTATGGAGAAAGGACTGTGAACAAACATGAATCTGAAGGAGCCAATCTTCAAGATGGCTCCCAAGTGTCTAACCGGCCCTAAATTTAAACTAGAGCCAAAAAGCCATTTGCTGATAAGAGACCAAACATTTTATTCTTAGTTCCCAGAAAACCCACAGCTTTTTTTCTTTGGGACTTTCAGACATCACCTGAACCAACAATTCAGAGATGCCTTAGTTGTATCAATCAATAAGAGTTAAGTTCTGTCTGCCAGACAGAACTATGCAAGTTTCAGTCTTTCATTTACATAAATGTACCTGATTGGGAACCTAGGAAAGAACTTTTGCTATAAAACCTGAGCCGTTCCTTTGTTCTCTGCAATGCAACTTCATTTTACACCAAAGGCTGTTTCTCCCTGGTGTGTACAAACTTCACAATGGAATAGAATCTCTTCCCTACAAATTGTATTTCAATTGTAGACCTTTTGTTCACAGGAGATACAGGTTTTGTTCTAGTGAGCTGAGAATAATGTTTCCAATGCCAAGAAATAGTATGGACTTCTTCCTTCTCTCAGTTCTCTCTGAAACCTGTCAGAGCAGAGATAGTCCTTCAGCTATAAAAATGGATCACAAATTAGAATCATCATTATAATCTCAACTATGTTAGTCAATTTGTGTTGTTATAAAAAATTACTCTAGACTGAGTGGTGTTTAAATGACAAAAATTTCTTTTCTTTCTTTCTTTCTTTCTTTTTTTTTTTTTTGTTTTGTTTTGTTTTGTTTTGTTTTTTGTTTGTTTTTTTGAGACAGAGTTTCACTTTCTTGCCCTCAGTAGAGTGCCATGACATCATAGGTCACAGCAACTCTAACTCTTGGGCTCAAGAAATCCTCTTGCCTCAGCCCCTCAAGTAGCTGAGACTACAGGCACATGCCACAACACTAGGTTTGTTTGTTTGTTTGTTTGTTTTTGAAGTTTTTGGTCAGGGCTGTGTTTGAACCCACTACCTTTGACATACGGGACCTGCACCCTACTCCTTTGGGCCACAGCTGCTGCCAATACTGGGTAATTTTTTAGAGAGGAATCTTGCGCTTGTACAGGACTGTCTTAAACTCTTGAGCTCAGGTGATCCACCTGCCTTGGCCTCCTATAGTGCTAGGATTACGGCACAAGCCTGATGCTCCTGCACTTCCCCAAGATCAGAATGTCAGCATGGTAGGGCTGGTGAAGGCAATTAGATTATAGTCTGCAAGTTCTCCCCGTCACCTTGCATGGCAGACAGCAGAGAGAAAGCAAACAAACTCTCAGGTGACATTTTTATAATCATGCTAATCTTATTAGTCTCTACCATATGACCTATTTACGTTCCAAAGACTCCACCTTCTAATTCCTTCACAATGAGGTTAAATATACACACATTTTTCAAGAATACAAACCTTCATTCTGTACCATCAATTATGAAACACAGAGCAAATTAGGTCTTCATCTAAACCTCAGAAGATTTCATATTTTGAAATTTAGTGGTTCATGGTGTTATAAATTGTTTTTTTTCCCTAGGATTCTGATCTCTTTTAGATAATAAGTATTGTTAATATTTCAAGGATCTGATGGCTAATTTGTGCTTAATTATTATTGATTTACAAAACAGAAGACAATAAATGATTCAAATATTAGATACTTCTTAGAATACAGATTAACACAAGGCCATGGACATCTGTTTATTAAAAACATTCTGTGAAAGCTCAAATGATATAATCTTTAATCTTAATAAGACTGAAAGTAGTAATTAACAACCTTGATTTATGGACTACTTTTCACTTTATGAGTAATGATTTTGTATTACAATATTAATTTATAAATCTTACAGTAGTTTAATATGAAAATTTGCAGGGACTGAGAAGTAATGCTACTGAACATATAATTCATTTGGGAATTAAAAGAATATTGATTGCTTATACTTTGAAGAGATTAACATAATATATATAAAGAAAAAACATCATAAAAGACCACTAGTTCATCTTCTCCCATAGATTTTTCTTAGAGAAGACTCAAGATATATTTGTTTGTTTAATTTTTTAAAACAACAGTAGTTTTCATTTTGGCTACTAATGCAAAGAGTTCAGGGCCGTAGCTGATACCTTTAAGCTCCTACTATGTAGGTGTTAAAGCAGATGGTCTACATTCATACATTGACTTGGAGAACACTTGCAAGGGGGGAAAAAAAAAAAAAGGTGACCCAGTCTGTATAAATTAACAATGATGTTTTAGAGGGAGAGATGTCTCTTGCATTAAATGAACCACACAGGACTGTATTTGGCTAAGGATTACTTGTAGCAAATAACACTTGAATCTATGTGTCATGGCCCTTACAAAGAATTTATCCAAATAGTACAATTCAATGATTCAGTCAGCACACAAGACTCCCCTTGCTTCTGACATCAACTACACATTTTGAGGCTTCTCAAAATAATCTGAGATTCACTAATTCACTAGAAAGACAAGCACAGAAATAAATAAATGGTGTTATACTCCTCGTTAAAATGGTGAGTTACAAGAGAAGATATATATTAAGTTAGTCAAAGGAAGACACTCAGGATGCAGTATCCAGAAGGTCCAAATATGGAACTTTCTGTTTTCCTTTCCCTCTGGAGTCATAGACAGAGTTAATTGCACTTGGCTGTGATATGTGACAATTCACATAGAGTATTGTCATCCAGGGAAGCTCAGTGAAACATTCAGTGTTCAGAGGTTTTATTGTGGGCTCAATGCCATACTCCTATGTGGGTGACCTTTAGTCTTCAGCCCCTTCCAGGAGGAAGGCTAGTACCTTCAGTCTCTAGATTTTTCAGCAATCAGGAATGATACTGTGTGGTCCACAGACCCACCATAAATAACATTATTAGACAATCCACTGTCTGAATTTCCAAGCAAACACATTTCCAGACAGAACATTCCAAGCACCTGGAAATTTCCTCCCAGTAGCCAAGGAGAGAGGCCAGCTGTTCTAGAGTACAATAATTTTTCACTACCCAGCTATGTAACTTCCAGGTGATAAACTTCGGGTAACGATGTGTGAAATTCAATTATTTCTACTGTGTATGTTAATACCACCAGTCTCATTAAGAACTTCATTTTTTATACAGGATTGAAAATGCACATCCATAACTTTCCCTTATCCAAAATATGCCTTTTAGATATAGGAAGGAAGGGATTAGGGAGCCACCCTCAACGAATCAGACTTCTTCCCAGTTTGTTGATTGACTACACTCTTTAAATTATTAATTTTGGTTTACATCAAACAAAATTCTAATACTTTGGGTTACGTTTGGCAATGTTGGTTCTGTTAAATTACATCTAACTTGCAAATGATTACGTCCAACAAGGTTAGGATTGTCAAGAAAGCAGAAATATAAAATTGGAAACTATATATGACATAAGGAAATTCTTGGTTAGGGTAGGAGAAGTAGAGATGTAGTTTTAAAAAAACTCATGGGCAATTCTGGTGTACATGTTTTATTCCCTGTGGAAAGCTATTTCAAGAGGTTTTCTTATATACAGCTTTATTCTAACAATATCCACCTATCTATCTATCTATCTATCTATCCATCCATCCATCCATATGCAGAATCTCTTTGGACTATTTTTACAACATTTACATAAGTCTAAACATTTCAAAAACAATTTACATTACCATTGCTTCTGCCATCATTTCCAGAATGCTCTGCTTGGTTTAAATAGTCATAACTCTTTTTATAAAATATCATTAGTATTTGATGTATTTGATGTATTAAAATTTTAAAAACAATCTTTTGTGTTCAAAACTGCATAATGACTACATGAAATAATTTCCTAATATTTTGCACTAATGTCCTTTGAATTTATAGTGTTATAGAAGGAATCCTTCATCAAATGAAAAGAATTCTAAATTTATATATGTGCACATAAAAATAATAGAAACATCAACAATATGATAACAAATATACCATATCAATCTTTTTATCATGATTATTTTTTCCCAAAATTTAAGGACATATTAAAAATTCTATAAGCATATTGTCATATTGTCAAAATTAAGCAAAAATTGTCAATGTAGTAATATAAAGCTTTGGAATAAAATAACTATTACTATTTTTTTTTCTAAATAGGGGGGCCAGGTGCCCTCGCTGCCATCTCTCACCTCAGCCTCTGCTGCCCCTGCTGGCCCACCCCACCTGCTTTGGGCCTGGACTCTACCCCTGGGACCAATCACACAGACATGGAGCCAGGACCCAGGAGGGGAGGAGTTGTACAGGAGGGAGCTAAAATAACTATTACTTAAATATTCATATTTCACTAAGCAGCTGTGAAAAAGTATCAAAAGTGCAACTCTTACACATCCTATGAGATGTTTAAAATTGAATAGAGGACTTAATGAATACAGTGTACATTATTTGGGTAATGAGCACCCTAAAAGCCCTGACTTCACCATTACATAACCTATGTGCATAACAAAAATTAAAAAAAAAAACAAACTTATAATAGCACAACAGTACAGAATATTCAAGCAACTCAAATACCTATATACTCGAGTATAAGCCGACCCCCTTAATTTTACCCTAAAAACTGGGAAAACTTAGTGACTCAAGTATAAGCCGAGGTGGAAAATGCAGCAGCCACTGGTAAATTTCAAAAATAAAAATATATACCCAAAATAATTGCAATAATTGAGGAATCAGTAGGTTAAATGCTTTTCAATATTTATGGATAAAGAAAAACTGTAAACTAGCAACAACAACTTTAAAACTTTAAATAAAGTGCAGAAAACCGTAGCTTAACAGGTAATCAAGCTAAATCACAATCACCGAATCAAATAACCTGTATGACCCGAGTATAAGCCGAGTTAGGGTTTTTTGGCACAAATTTTGTGCCAAAAAAACTCAGCTTATACTCGAGTATATACGGCAGATTTAAAATAATTTAAATATTGTAAGTTAAGTAGCAAAGCATTATATAAGTGTAGATTTAGAGGTCTGTTATAATAAGAAGGTCTAAAACCCCATTTTCAAGGCAGCAAAAATTGGCATGTTGACTTGGGAGAGTAGCTGAAGTGAAAGATTTATCATGAAGATTTTTGAAAGACTTAAAAAATTTTTATTTTTACTACTATCTGTATTTTCAGTCACATAGAAATTATATATATATATATATATATATATATATATATATATATGGCTAGATAAATTTAAAAAGCATATTTTAAACATTTCTAGAAAATTGAAGAATTCTAGTAAAGAATTTAAAATAAATCACTGCCTAACCATACATTAGAAATGAGATACATATGAAAACAGTTGATATAATTATTCATAAGTTGATCTTTTGTAAAGTTCTAATAGTGCACCATTTTGATAAAATAAAATATGTTAATAACAGAAAAACATAAGGTTGAAATTTTATAAATATCTCAGAAACAGACATGAATAAAATATGTAAGAGCCCTCTTTTGCACAGTTTTGTTTTCTGTAGTTTCAGACCATATTCTACCTTGGTGTGAAAATATTAAATATAAATTTTCAGAAAAAAAAAACATTAGTAAGTTTTGAATTGCATGCCATTCTGAGTAGTATGATGAAATCTTGCATCATTGAGCTCTATCCATCTCAACTAATGGAGAACTGAATGATCTTTTGTCTGAGACATCCATGCTGTCTGCACTTCCAGGTGTTGGTCATAGTGAAGCCACCTCCATTCTTAACTCACTGTCACAGTATCACAATGCCTGTGTTCACATAATGCTTATTTTACTTAATAACATCCCCAAAGTGTAAGAGTGGTAATGCTGGCAAAAAAAAGATAAGCCAAAAAATAGCCATAATGAGCTTCCTTAAAGTAGAAAGGTAAAAGTTCTAGACTTAATTAGGAATTAGAAAAGCAATTGTATGCTGAGGTTAGTAAGATCTACAGTAAGAACAAGTCATCTGTCCATAAAATTATGAATTAAGAAAAATAATTTTTTACATCTTTTATATAAGTGAGGTACTACATGCTATTTCAGGCATCCACTGCAATCTTCCTGCAGATTAGTGGGGACTCTGGTGTATAAGTTGCAAAAAGTAGAATTAATAATAATAAATTATATATATGGCTCCCTAAAATGCTCATGTTTATCAAGAATGTAATATATACTAAAATATAGTGTATATGTTTTATATCCATTATCCATTATATGTTATAAAATAAATGGAAAATTGAATAATAAATAAATAATAATAAATAAATAATAATTTAATGATATTGAGGAAGTTTACAAATATTTTGTTAATTTCAGGACATAATCATCTGTATCTGGTACCAGCCTATCCACATTGTATGCTGGGCTGCTTTCCACAACTGTATGGGTAGCTGGTCTCAGTGCCTGGACTGAATCATAACTTTACATTGCAGCAGCAAGTAGAGAAACAGACCAATTCATATATAAAGATATGAAAATTCTGGAATTGTATAAATTCAATAGACTGTTTCGTAAACTATTGGGAAGATTCAGAAAAAAAAATGAAAGAAATTTGCACAGCACGCTACATGATAAAACCAATGCCATTTGTCATCTAAAACGTAACTGAGACAATTGATACTTTATTATTTTATACTTTTACTTTTCAAATTAATATGAGGGTACAAGTGTTTGTTTTCAATTCTAAGGTAAATTTCAAGTTGTAGTTAAGCCCTTACTTAACTCAGGGGTCATGCTGAACACCCTTACATTGTGCACGTCATGCTGAACACCCTCACATTGTGCACGTCATGCTGAACACCCTCACATTGTGCACGTCATGCTGAACACCCTCACATTGTGCACATTGGGTGAGATGATGCCATTGCTCTCCCCACTCCCCCTGGCTAGGCTATATTGGTGTTTTATCTTTCATGTCGGCGTGTGGTTGTTTATAAATTGGTTTTTTATTAGCAGAAAACTAGTACTTGAAAATTTTATCAAAAATTATTCTCCCCTCTCATGCACTCCCTGCCAGCCACACTAGATTCCTTGCAACTTCTGTAATACCATAGGACGGCTGTTGTATCAATGTCTCCTTGCACTTACTGTTTCTGGAATGTTACTCGCCTGATACTTTCCTTCATGGCTTGTTCCTTTGCATTTTCCAGTTTTCTATCTAAATGTTTCTACTTATGGAACATCCATCTCCACTGCCTCCTACTGCTGGACTCTATGTTCCTTCACCACTTAATATTCTCTATAGCACATTTAGCAACAATGACATGCTGCACATTTTATTTATGGATGTGTTTGTGATCAGTCTCTGTCATCTGAATCAAGCCCCAAGGGACAAGATTTTTGTTTTGTTTTTGTTTTTGTTCCACTAATCCCAACACCTAGAACATTTATTGGCACAGAAATAGTGCTGATAATTTTTATTTGACATATAGATGAAAAAAAATTTGCAATACGTAAAATTGAGATATGATTTGTATTTACAGTATAAAAAGCATTCCTAAGAATCAATTAAAATAAAACAAGTCAATAGAAGATGGTCAAAAAACAAGCACAGGAGATACACGTGAGCAATGAATGCATGTAACCGTGTTCAATTACCCTAATGAGGAAACCACAAACTAAGATAAAAACGAGATATCAAACAATAATAGATCATGATCTATAAAGTCAAACATCTGAAGCATCAGAATAAAAGGTCTCCTTATTTATTTCCTTATGCTTCAAAATGAAAGTGAACTACACGGCGTATGGATTGTCCTGCCAGCTACCACGAGAGACATGTCATTTCTAAGTGTGGGCAGAATCTGAGCAGCAACTGTCCAGAAGTATTGATGATTTCGTGTGGCATTTGAACAAGACCACTTGGAAATTAAGGTATATTTTGTAATACTAACATTAACAGGGATATTTCCAAGGTAGGCAAATAGTTATTTAATAATTAATTAGCTTGATCCGTAAATTGCAAATATTTAAGACATACATACGGCTTTTACTTAACTCTTGCCACAGGACCTTCAAATATTAGGAACTTCCCTGTTCCTAATTATATTACAGAAACTTTTACACATATATAGAGACCTCAATAGGCAGGTCCAAAACCCATGAAATAATCCAAATTTTTAAGAAAAGTTTAATGAGTTTTAAAAAATCCTTAATGTATTCATACTATTACATACATTGGTGAAAATGATTAAGTTCCTTGACAAGTATAGTAGAAGTTCAACAGATGAAGCTTAAAAATGCAATGGAAGTGAACCTAAAAGTTCTCTAAAAAATAAAGTTTAAGAACTGTAAATAAATATTTTCTATTATATATGTTCATACAAATATATTTATAGTTGCATGTGTATATATATGTGTGTGCATACACACAGACACACACACTAACCCCCAAAAAGTCAAGTCCCAAGTACAACATATACAGTTTACCTTCCCTTGAGGTTGGCTGCATGGGTGTGTGCTCTGTGCAGATGCGTAGGGCCCCATTTTTGATGTAAGGTTCACCTTGTCAATATCATAAAATTCTTACTAATTTTTGAACAGGGGCCACCATTTTCCTTTTCCACCATTATCATTTTCACCAGACTTTGTAAGTTGTGTAGCCTGGCCCAATTCCACTTATGTATATCTTACAGGCAGCATATAATTTAAGAAAAAGATTATGTGAAGAAAATCTGCACAGAAAATGAAACAATGATTAAGACAAAATTTAGGATAGTCTTTATATCTGTGTGGGAATGATGCAGATGTAACTGGGAAAGAATACACGTTGGGTTTCAAGATTATTGATAATATTTTATTTCTGAAGTTGTGTAAAAGTATTTGTTTTACTGTAATATAATGAAATGTGTGATATATTTATATACAAAAACATAATAATGTACTTCACAGAAATTTTCATAAATGAAAAACTAATAGAGATGTAAATATAAATAATAGATTTGATTACAGAAATAACAAAGTGACCACAAGGTAAGATATAAAAGACAAATCAAGCAAATATAATTATAACATAAATGCAAAGGTGAAATTACTTGTATTACAAGAACAAATCCTGTAAATATATACAAGGAAAAATGTTTTCTGAGTGAAATAAGGAGGCAAGATGTGAGCAGGTCATTTCAAGAAGAGAATAATAATTGTACTGAATACCGATATTCATCATCATGAAAAGTCAGTGATAAAATTTAAATAATGGGGTTTCATTTTGGCTTATCTGATGATAAATTTTATATGTTCAGTGTTTGGAAAGGTACAAGAGGTAGATACTCTTATATTATCTATATAAATTGGCATAATTTGTTAAAAGGCAATAAGGAAATATTTCTCAAAACTCTTAAAATGTAATTATATATGATCACATCCAGAAATACATTCTTAAGAACTAATCATTTCTCTAAAGAAAATTTTTTGAAATTTAAACTTCTTTAAAATGATCAAAATGGGTATAACTTAATTGTCTAATAATAGAACACAGACTAAATAAATGGATTGTGTACATGGAATAATAGGTATTAAAAGTTACATTAAAGGGAAAAATAATAAATTAAGAATGTACAAAATTCCCAGTGGCTGAGTTCTGTGGATGGAAATTATGTAAAGATATTATTTAGTTTTTAGTGCATTCATATAATTTTTAAATTTTCAATAATGGGTAGGTGTTGCCCATAAAGAAATGTATCTTCAAAATAATATATTCAGTTTGTTTTTTTCTTACTTTTCCCTTGCAAGTGTTTTTTTTTTGTTGTTGTTTTTTTTTTTTTTGTATTTATTATAAAGCAAACATTTCAGAGACATTTCAATGACTTTCAAATGTTTACAGTTTTCTCATCACATAGTTTCCAAAGACTCACACACACATTGAAGAGTTCCTGCCTTTGACTTGTCTGATGAAGCAGCGTCTTTGCTATACTGCAAAACACTGATAAGAAAACATCCAGAGTGGCCATCCATCCTTCCACATAACCCAGCGAATATAAAGCCCAAAGAACTGGAGAACACGGGCTCATTAGCTTACATATCCATTACATTCTTTACAATTATTCTATTCTCCAAATTGTACTTAATTTGATATCACTCTTTTTGGTATATGACACTGTTAAACTACATGTGAATAATAAGATAATTAAAAAAAAATTGCCGGTAATACCATTAAATCAATGCAAACATGACTCTGTTTCTTCTCTAACATTATGTGAGTGAAGAATACTAGATTTGTAGACTCCAAATATCTCTTAATTGAAAATGTTATAGATTTAGAACTCTGAAGATCAGTTTAGAGATTTTAGCATCCAAAACAAATTAAGAGCTCTCACTTTCCCTGTCTCTCCCTGCACAATTCTCCCAAGAAAATTAGGATTTGTGGATTTCTTCATTCACATCTGTAGGTAGGTAGGTAGGTAGGTAGGTAGGTAGATAAATAGATACAGAAAAATGCTAATAGATAAATTATATCACACATATGTGTGTATGTATAACACACATATATTATTAATTAAATTAATTAATGTTAAATAATTTAACAATGTATATTAGTTAATTAAATAATAATATATATCAGTTGTACATATATAATTACTATAAAATTAAATATGTATATTTAGCTTCAATCTCTTATTTATAGGTAGTTTGCCACAAATTATATATCTGCATTATTTTATTGGTTTAAGATTGTACGCATGAATTTATTTCAGCAGCACTACCTGCAAATCAGCATTATCATTGTATTAAAAACAAAGAACATATTTAAAGCATTGTTTCTTAACAACTGAAAAGAAGAAAATTATTTTATATTTAGATGAATTGAGAATTGTAAAATTCTATGTTAACAATTCAATTTTTTTAATTTTTGTATTATTTTTAGAAAGGATCTTCATGAGCCCTGGCCCAGTTGTCATTTCCAATAGGCTTCCAATACTAGAAGTTGACATTCTGTAAAGCCATTATCAGAGCAGCTCCATTTTTTATACTGCCTTAATAAGTATAAGGTGTTTGAACAAATTGACAGTTTGCGTTAAAAGCCTGAAAATTTGATTCATTGTTAATTGTGTTTTATTTATTCCATAAGAACTTGTTAGAGAGGGAAAAAAAATCCACCATTCAAAGCAATCTATTTTACCCTAAATGCCCTTTGAAGAGGTTAGGGGACCTAAAGTACTTTTGAGTTTTTCATACTGCATTTGGACCTTCTGTGTTTGACTGACTTATGTTTTCCTGTGTCAGCTATATTCATCTGATAAATAGGCCATTGAAACATTATCAAACTTTGAATTAAATCTGTATTCAACAATGATAGATTTACTGTGGTTATTCTGATTAGGTAGAACTGTGTTCAAGAACTCAGAACAGGGTTTTTTAAATTTGGGAAGAAAAATAGAGTAGTTAATGTATATACTTACTTTGTATTTTATTTGCAAAATGTATCAATACATTTCTTAAACAAAGGTAAGATATTTGATAAATAAATTCCTAATAAATGGAATATATTCTCATCAGTCTAGAATACTTCTGAATGTACTATCAGTATGTGATGTAAACAGCATTCCCTAGCAAGAATTTCTTATTACCAATTTTAGCTGGATTATTGGCGTCTGAGTATAACTTTTATTATTTTAAATCTTACATATCCTTATTTAATCCACTACGCTATTTCTGCTGTGATTAGCTTGTCCAACGAACTCTGAAAATGGCTATCATATGCCTATCATACTCTTTTCCTTTTCTATTTGTATACTACTTTATAGTTGATTTACACAATAAAAATAAATGTAAGTAAAGATATGTCCTTATTCATGTTATTGCTTTGATTTTTTTTATTCGCCTTCTGGAATATTAATCAGACTTGGTGTTAAATTTTACCATTACTTGAACAATGTGTAAGGGTTGTTCTCCATAAAAATCTTTTAAATGAAGCAACAAATTCATAAGCATATCTTGTAAATTGAGATACAAATTCCACACTGGCTAACTATAGTATAACAATAGCTAATGGTAACGTGTCAAAGATAATTTAAATAAAGATAAATCAATTTGGAGGAAGCCAATTACAGGATACAAATTAATTCATTAAAGGTACTTTCCCCCTTTTTATCTGTGAGGATACCAAACTTTTAAATATTCTCCACAGAGAGCCTGAACATGAGTACAGGTTAACCTGAGTTTAGCCTACTGTCCCGGTGCAATTATTCATTGAGCTCTCTTTTACTCTCAAAAGTCTCTGTTTAAATGCTAAATTATGTGGTCACTCTTGCTACATGCAATAGAGACTGGCAGAACAGAAGTGAAGTGACAGTCAGAACATGGCAGAGAAAACAGAAAGCTGAGGGTCAAGGGCATGTCTGGAAAGAAAAGAAATATTAGCCTTCAGAACTGTCATTAGCTCTTTATTTCCCAAAGGTTTATGTATCAGCTCAGAAATTCTCCATGAAAACAAAATTCCTCTATGAAATATGATTATACCAAATTAACCTTTGGAAAAAAACCGTAAGATACGCCATCATAGTAAATTCTCAGAATACCTATACAAAATAAAATATAATGCCCCAAACAATGCATAGGCTCTTTTGTGGTAAATAGTATGTACTTGGTTCTCACTTACAGCCGTTACTGTGTAAATAGAGTGACATCACCATTTCTGTTGCAGAAAGACGGAAAAATGGGAGAGTACAAAGTACTAAATCTTTTTTTTTTTTTTTTAAGCAATCAGTTGACCTGGACAGTGTCAGTTGAGGAGACATCATAGAATTTTAATAGAATAAAAACCTCAGTAGTCAGGAAGACATTCTGGCATTTGAAATAGGGGTGTTCAGTGAAGCAGAAAGGGAAACTTCAGACATGAAGATAAATTAATTCAGTAATTTGAAAGGTAACATGTTACTTAGGTTTAAATGGAATTAATTTCACATTTGAATATGAATGTATATCATGTCAATGTGTGTACTATAATCAAAAGCATTTCTTGAATATAAGTAAGCAATGATTTTATTACATAAAGAAGTTTCACAAAATATATACACATCATAAAAACCCAACTTGCTTTAAACATTCATGAGGGGATTTATAGCTGAAAGGATAAGAAACGACTATTAAAGTTTTTAATTTACCACATCTTCATTAACTGGCAGCTCTAACTTTGTGGCAGTTAAATTTGGCAACTAAGTTTAGTTTAAGCTATTCTGAAAAGTACTTTTCTAACTTTATACCTGATTATTTAAACACAGGCTAGCTAATAGAAAAAAAAGAAAGAATCAGGAAATCAGTAATTTTGATTTTTGTGAAATGTGACAAACACTGGATGTCATCATACCATATGATAAATTATGAGGGAATAGGGTGAAAGATATTTGAAAAAAGAAGAAGGAGAAAAGAAAATTGTGCTTCTGTGCCTTAGGAGATTGTGAAATGGTAAAATTCAATATAATTTTCCTTGTTTCTTTGATGGAGCTGGTGATGAGTTTCTAATGAAGACTGACCTGTCATCGTAGGTGATATTCTGTGACAATCCTGTTCTTCTGCGCCTGGCTCCTGTCGTTCACAGATGTGTGCAGACAATATGTTGAGGCTGCGTTGCTTCCCAGTGAATGCTGCCAAAAGGGAGAAACTACATGAGATCAGAGTAAAGTGAGAGTATTTCCTAACAACATTCATGTAGTGCATGCTCTGATCTTATTACACACTTCTCAAAATAGCCTCGTTTGCTCTGTGATTTCAGTAATCATGCTGCTGCCATCCCTCTGGGCGTAGTTGTGAATATAGTTCTGCCTTTAATAGCCTGAGTTATTGTATTATGTTTTGATTCACCTACATTCATCTGTACTTTTAAAAATAGTCTCTTTATTAAGCATTTCTTAAGTTATCTTCAGTATGTCATGTTTTCTATTTGGAACTTGTATAATTCCAAAAAAGAAGAAAAGAGATATTCCATGGGACTGTATTTCTGTGACCTACCTAGTTATGCTTTTCGTGGGAAAATCTGTTATACTCTCTTTTCCTCCATTTTAAGATTTTACTTTTTGACAAGTGTGATAAGTAGACATGATCAAATCATAGGAATCATGTCATGTATCAAACCTTTAGTCTTTGTGACATGGCTGAGAAAGAAGCAGTGGCGTTAATAGTCTTTTGTCAGTTGTGTGTCTCAGCCACTATTCACTAAGGGCAAGTATCTGATAAATAGGTTTATAGAAAAAAAATTTACATTTTACAACAGAAAAATTTTGGCCTATTAGTTCACGAAGTCATGTATGTTTGTAAAAATATCCAAATTGTTGCTTTCTTTAATATTTGAAGTAGATGTCTAGATTTTATGTTTCTGTGTTTATTCATAATCTAGCTTTGCCAACCAGATACAATGTACTTGGCTGTTACTGTTGAATCATAGAGGGAAAATGGTAAACCATATGGCATGTTGGCTACTTAGATTCTTCTATTCAGTGTACAGATTAAGCACCTTGAATTTAAGGATGACATCTAGCATCCACTAATGCACAAGTGCACCCATCTATATGTTTAAAATAAATAATAAAATTACTACTTTTTTTATTCTCAACTATACCGCATTAGAAAATACCAAATGAGCATTTACCAATGTTAAAAGAATTTCTCTTGAATACTAATTTTGAAAAACATCTGTGAAAAAAAATTTTAAAGGCCTAATGAGATCAGTAATTCCAAAAGACACTATGTGCCATGTTCCAGACAGATTAAGAAAACCCATTAAAGGCTCTGATAAGTATAATATTAACAAACTCTTAATACCTAATTCAGCCCAAAATTACTTGATATTTTTATATAGAACTTAACATCTATCTCATTTACTCAAAGAATATATTCTAGATAAAATTGTCTTATAGAGGTAATAATGACAGTAATTGGAAAAGTTTTGCTATTCCTATTAAAATGTCTTATTCATTTCTTCCAATAAGATTTCTCTCTAAATGGCAATAAGTTCAAGATCCTTGTCTGATATCAACCCAAAAATCTTGAAAAATATTGAAAGAGGATAGTAATTAATTAATTTGTCCTAATGCTAAAACTTCAATGATATGTTGTTATAGCTCTTCTGTGAGATAAATAAGAAATATTGAAATGGAGAATCAGCTGTTTTTATGATTTTCATGGCATGCAATGCTCCATGTACTTGAGGAGAAAATTTAGGGGAAGAACCAAGGGGGTTAGTGAAGATTTGATATAAAATAAGATGACTTGCCTAAGACACAAACCCAGAAATTTTCAACTCTCCACTGCACCCCATCTGAAAAATAATACATACATAGTAGGGACTCATTATGATTTTTTTTCCAATCAGAGGGCACATCTCTCTGTGTGTCTATATAGAATGTTGTTGAGTAGAGCCAGAACACGGGAGCAAAGAATATGCATAGGTAGAGAAAATCACCTAGTGTAATTCATTCAACTTTAACTTGAATGTATCCATGGAAACTACAATGTTGACAGATCAGGAGCTATGTAGCTGTAGTACAACCTCAGGTATTAATTCAATGTTTTCCTTTGCTCCTGCATAAGCCAAGAGAGAGTTATATGCTAGGAAGTACTTATCTTTCTCATTATATTCCTGTAACTACCCTTATCATTTGCATATCTTTGAAGGCAAGACTATTTGTTTCCACAAAATTTTGTTAGAAAAGAATCTATATATAATTGGAAAAATTATGCATGTCAACATTTTTTCTGTAATCCTGTTCCTCAAAGATCAGCGATGTGTGATTATTTTAGAGTAGAAAATCCTACATCTACAGACTTTTCTACATATACTGAAAACTTCTAAAATGAGCTCATCTACTTTATTGAACATTTTGAGCATAACATATGCATAGAAAATGTACAAGAGCTAAATCTATAGTTTGATGAATTTTTCACCAATTGAACACATTTGTAATCAACAAACAAACCAAATAATAGATATCTTGAGCATCCTAGAAGGCTCCTTTTGCCCTCTTTCCAGCTACTATGAATGAAAGGGTCATCACTAAGCTGAATTCTATACCCTAGATTAATTTTGCTAGTTTTGAATTTTATATAACATTACTTGGATTTTTCTTTTTGTTTGCTTAGTAATATGTTTCTAAGTGTTACCTAGATTATTGTGTGTAATTGCCATGATTGTGTGATTATTTATGTATTCTACAATTAATGAGTTCTTGGATATTTTTCAAGTCAAGTCTATTACAAATAATGCTTTTATCAGGAACATTGTACATTTATTTTCATAAACATATTCACTTAACTGCTTTGGGTTGTACTACTAGGAGTGAAATTGCTTGATTATACATAATCCATTAGTGACAGTGGCAATTTACCAATTTGTAAAATTTTTCCTCCCACCGGGATTGATCATCATACTGACCTACTTTAATATTCTTTGTCTTATTTTTTCTTTTTTCATTTTAGCCTGTCTATTAGGCATATAGCAGTATCTTATTTAATTTAGGATTTGCCTTTAAATTTGAAGGTAAATTAATTATAAACACTAACTGAAGAATATTTTAAAGTAAATTTAAAGTTAAATGTAGTCAAAGACACAAATGAAGTAAGATTCATTTTATATATTCACTATACTCTAAATGTGCTCTTCTCTTATGATATGCATGATAATTTTCAATTGGATAGTTACATTTTAATATTAATATTTAAGCATTCTTTATATATTTTGGATATGACTATTCCAATGGATTGTAACTCTAAATATAAAAGGTTAAAATAATAGCTTTTAGAAAACAAAAACCTAAGAGAACATCCCATTACTAAAAGCTATTATTATGACCTTTTATATTTATATTTTGGATATGACTATGTGTGTATGTATGGAAACATATACATAAACATGCACATATGTGGGTGTCTATATGTGTATATATACGTATATATGCATATAAAAACAAACAATATTCTGTGAATTACCTTTGAATCTCTTCATGGTGCACTTTGATGAAAATGATTATTTTAACTATAACATAGCTCAATTTATCATTTTTATTTATACTTACCATTTTCTTTCCTGTCTAGGTAATTTTTGCCTATGCCATAATAATGGGATGTTGTCTTATGTTTTTGTTTGATAAAAGCTATTATTTTTACCTTTTATTTAGAGTTACAATCCATCTGGAATTGATTTTTTATCTATGACATGAATTAGACCTAAGATTATAGTTATACTTCTATAAAGTTCAAAATAGCAGAATTAAGCTAGGGCATTAGAAGTCAGCTTAGTGATTACCCTTTTATCCATAGCAGAGGTAAAGAAGGATTAAGGGAGACTTCTAGTGTGTTGAAAATCAGTCCAACAATACACACAGATATTCAACTGAACCCTAACTTTCTTGAAAAGACCATCCTTTCTCCAGTACTTACAGTGTTATCATAAATCAGATAATCTAGAAAATGACGTGGTTTGCTCTGAACTCTGTATTATTCCATCATTCTACTGCTCTATCCTTCTGGTAATTCCTAGTTTAATTTCTATAGCCTTATAAGAAGTTTTAATACATATGAACTTCATTATTCTTTGAGACCCCCTTGACTATTCAATGATCTTTGCATTTCTTTATAAATTTTATAACTAGTTTTCAATTTCCACAAAAATAAGAAACAGCTGATTGTTTCAATGGAATTTTCTTGAACCAGTATATAAATTTTATGACAACTAACTTTTTATAATATTAATTATCCTGAATCTAAAATATTAATACTATATTCTTCCATTTATTCAGTTATTCTTTTATTTCTCATAATGTTTTATATTTCTCAATAAATTAATATCACACATAATTTTTTAGGTTTATATTTGGTATTTGTTGTTTTTCAATGTTATATTGAGTGGCATAATTTTATTTGTTTCTACTTATGAAATACTGGTATAGAGAAATAAAATGGATTTTTTGCATAATGATCTGACTTTGCTGAATACATTCACTAATTCTAATTGTCTTTATGGAGATGTTTTTAGATGCTCCTCATACAAAATAATGCATATCTGACTGATACATTATTCATTTATTTCCTATTGCTATTTATTTGTATTTCATTTTTATTTTTCTTCTTTTATCACTGGCTAGTCCCCCTCCTTACAATGTTAAATGGAAGTAGTAATAGTGGACACATCTTGTTCCCTATAATAGAGGAGAGGGAAGATTACTATCTTTAAGTTATTGTTTTTGCTACTCACTATCAGTAAATTAAATTCCCTTCAATATTTATAGTTTTCTAACTCCTTTTCATCAATAAATAGATAATTTTTATCAATTTTTTGCATCTAGTCAAATCATGTTTCCCCATTATTGTGTTTATCTCCTGAATTACACTGATGAATGTTCAAAATTTAAAGAAAGCTCATTGGGGACTTAGATGCTTCACCTCTAAATAATTCCTAGAAGTATGTAAATGGCCATAGGTAAATAACAGCTGAGAATATAAAGGCTTCCTTTCAAAAGCTCCTTCTCTCTCCAGAAAGTCTCTTTCTTTAATCTTTGCTATTTCCAACTCTTTTTATTATTAAAACATGATGTTTAAAGATGTGTCTGGATTTGTTTAGCTGCTCTTACGGAAGTTCAAGGCTGCTATGAATGACAAGTTCCAATACTGTTAACTGTTCCTTTCCACTGAGAAACACACGTGTCTGTTTTTTTAACAAATATGTTTCTATTTTTAATATATAGGTCAATACTTAGACTTTTTAAAATGATGTGATATCTCATCTAAGCACTGTGCATTTCATTTCAGAACACTGAAAAATTATTATCCATATAATTAACAATAGGGATGACAGCTTCTTTTATGAACATTATACATATGCTGTAGAATGAATCTCAAAAATTTAACTAATTGGAAGGTTTATAGCTATTCTCTAAAAGGGGAACTGGAATCTATAGAGGATCTAAGTTTCTTGTACAATATTGAAGACAGTGAGTGTCAAAACCATGATCTGGCTTTTTAATACACATCTAAACCCCAGAAAAGTATTGTATAACTGACCAGATTAATGCCTCGAGATTTGAGTGATGTTTTGAACATATAAAGCCACATCTGGTAAAATTTCACAATGTATCTCTTGAAATCAAAATCATTCTATTGAAATTAGTTTATAAGTGAGACTATAAAAAGTATGTTTGTGTGTTTACTGAATATTCACACATTTGAGCTATTAAGTAAAAATATTTCCTCTTTTCTATACGTTAATTATGTTTGAGTAGCATCTAGAGTCCTTCAGCATCCATAATCTCATTTCTTCCCAGTTTCTTTCCTGTTCATTCGGCTCCAGCCTAAGTGCACTCACCGTCAGTGCTGATTCTGCCCTAGCCTGCATCTTTCATAAATCTGCATAACATACTGTCTCATTTCATTCAAATCATTGCTCATATGTCAGCTTAACAAATGCTTTTCATTTGTTTTGATTAAATTTTGATTAAATAGCAACATTTAGTCCCCAAGAAAATCATTCCCTATTATTTGGCTTTGGGGTGCCTATCATCAACTGATAATCTTTTATGTTACTTGCATATTAGTTTATTCTTCCCTTAGAAATGTAAGTTCTGTGCAAACAGAAACTTTATCTTATTTATCAGTGTCTTTATCGACAGCACCTACAAAAGTATCTGCCGTGTGATAAATGTTCAGTAAGACTCAGTTGAATGTAAGAGCCCCCCAGGATTTAGACATGGTCAGAGGTATATAAGCCCTTAATTTCAAATTGCTGGGAAGATAAACAATTAATTGCAATACATGTTGGTTGCAATATATGTTGGCTGAAAGGAAGCACAACTATCATACCCTAGGAATGAAAAGTAACTATCACTGAAGGATAAAATACATCTCAAATGTTATAAACATTGAACTTTACCAAGATTTCTGAATTGTATTATCAGCCTCTTTCAAGTACAAACATTTTTCTTTTTTTCTTTTTTTTTGCGACAGAGTCTCACTATGTCGTCCTCGGTAGGGTACTGTGGTGGCACAGCTCACAGCAACCTCAAACTCTTGGGCTTAAGCAATTCTCTTGCCTCAGCCTCCCGAGTAGCTGGGATACACAAGCACATACATTTTATAAAGGAGTGATTTTTAATATCATTTTAATATGTATGTGTTTTAATCCAATCTGGCTATCTCTCTCTTAATTATTTGGTCTATTTACATGAAATCGAACTTTTGAGATATTAGAGTTTGGCAGTTACACTCTTTGAAAACTTAAAGTTGTCATTCCATTTTTATGTTTGGCTCACATTGTTTATGCTGAGATGACATTTGTCAGTTTTATCACTGTTCCTTTGAAGGTGTGATAAACCGTTGTTCTTTGGTTGTTTTTGAGAATGTCATTATCCTTTTACTATACTTGATATGCCTAGTTATTATTTTTTTGTACTCATGCTGATTTAATATTTTCTTGTTTTTTTGTGAAATTTTAGCTTTTTCTCTTTATTAAAGTTCATGTGATACCAGCTTGTTTTAACAATTTTGTTTGCACCCAATTCTTTTTTTCAACTCCAAATAATCTCAGGCAATTATTAGAAATATCATAATTCCCTCCTTTCTTACATATTTCAATAAATGTCATTCTATAGTTTCAATTTACTTTTATTTTCCCTCTTTCACAATCTGCTTTTCCTGACCTTTCTATTCTTAATGACTAGTTCCTGCTTCTAGTTATAATTCACAGTTTTGATACAGGGCAATTGAAATTCTCGTATGGATTTTCAAATACCAATTTTACAATTAAGGGGAATTCAAAATTTAGTTTATGAAGTCTACATTTATTCACTTTTCTTTTTTAAATTATTTTTTATTAAATCATAACTTTGTACATTGATTCATTTATGGGGTTCAGAGTACTGCTTTGATATACAATGTGAAATACTTACATTGAACTTAGTAACACATCCGTCAATCCATCACAATTATACTCATTTCTTAATAGTTTTAAAATGAACCTTTGCATCATGCAAATTAGGTGAGGTCCCCCTAAAGACCCTGCCTTCTCCCATATCCTCCTCCCCTCCCTCATTCACTTTTCTATTTACTCAACAAACATTAATAAAACCTCTAGTGTGGCAGACAACATGCCAATTACTATGAAAATAGTGATGAATAGAAATGTAACTGTTGTCCTCATGAAGATCATATGCATTTAATGTGGTGCAGTATAGCTCACACAACTAAACAATTACAATATAATTAATGTAATATGTCATATACTAGCTAGGACAAAAAAAAAAAAAATACACTAGTGCCCCATTCAAATTTTACTTTATAGATAATATTTAACTGCTTTTGATTTTAACATTGTGGAGTCAACCATGAATTCTTCAAGATATAGTTTTTTTTTTTTGTTTTTTTTTTTATTAATTTATTTCTTATTTATTATAGATAAAAATATGCACCATAGATGTGGCCCAACCCATCACCCTCCCTCCACCCAAACCTACCCCCTCCCTTCCCCTTCCTTGGTCCTTTCCTCATAGTCTTGTGGTATAGTTGGGTTATAGCCTTCATGTGAAAGCTATAGTTTA
>CAUYPK010013998.1:0-21074 GCA_963574355.1 Loris lydekkerianus
CCACCTGAAAAGTCTTCAGTCTGTTGGTTCAGTTCAGAAGGTCTAAATCAATTGTCTCAATTGGCACCTGTCTCGGGTGGGAGAGTTCAAGAGGTATCTGGGGACTGGATCCCGGGGGGCTGATCACAACTCTGCTATGGCTTACTCCAGTGCTGCGTGGAGACAGGAGAAGCCACCCAGCAAATAGATCAGTCTGTTCCCCTCTTTGCCACTCCTTCGGACCCAGTCACAAGTATCTCTTCAGATGGCTGACCCAGTTGCCTATAATGAACAGATACTCCAGGGACTTGCACCTGCCTGAATCGCAAGGAAATCCACCAGGCCTCTGCAGTCTGCCGCTATCTAGCAGGAGGAGGTGAGACCTGACTTTCTTTGTGCTTGATGAAGGTGTGTGAGGGGCTGTTCACTCAGATTTAGCCCCACCCCTGATTGATGTTGCTAACAGAACAGAACAGGACAGGATAGGACAATTTTGTGGAATTCTGTCTCTGTTTCTGCTAAAATCACCTGCAGAAGGCAGGCTGTTCTGAGTTCAAATGTCTTTGCTGCTGTAGGTGTGTATTCGGATGCTTTCTGGGTTTGTGAGCAGTGTCACAAAACAAAGCAAAAGCAAATTTCTTACTCCCAGGTGGCCTCCACTGGTTGCCCAGGGAGACAGGGGGTGTGGCTTCAGAATATTTAGAAGTGAGCCGTTTTGCTGTTAAAAAAAAAAAAAAAGGCTATCAACCCTTCACTGACCAGTCGCAGTTTATACTCTGTCTACTCCCCTCGAGAGAACAGACAGAGATCCGGACTACTGCGGGACCGGCCTCCAGATCTGAGGGTGGGGGCAAAGGAGAGTGCTCCGAGCCCAGTGCTGCTGCTCCACTGTCAGAATGCAGCCACTGCTCTGCTTCTCTGGGACCCGCCGCTCTGCTTCCCTGGGACCCGCCACTCTGCTTCTCTGGGATCTGCCGCTCTGGAGCCAACCATCGGCTCCTCGCTTCAGCACCCCAGAGACAGCGCAGTTCAGGCACTCAGCACCCCACAAGAGGTCCCCCAACAATCCGGACTTCTAGGGGGCAGGCCCCCAGATCCCCGAGTGGGAGTCGGAGGGGGCGTTGGGAGCTCAGCTTTGGAAGCACTCACTCGGTTTTATGTCTGGTCGTGTTGCTGCCCAAGGAGGGCTGCTGCACTGTGCTGCAGGGAACTGCCACCGAGACCCAGCTCCTCCTCCTTGCTCGCGTGCCTCCGTGCCAGCACTGTCCAGCCGCAGCTCAGGGACTTTCCGCTCCCCTGGAGGAATTGCCCAAGGATCCGACCTCCTCTGGGGACATGTCTCCTGGCCCCTGAGTGAGGGTGGGGAGGGAGTGCTGGGAGGTCAGCGCTTCAAACGGGAAAGTTAGAGTTTCACTCAGTTTTACGCCTAGCCATCTGGCTGGTCAAAGAGAGCTGGTGTACTCCGTCACAGGGAAGTGCCGCCGTGGCGTGACTTCCCCTCCACCGCGTGTTCCTCACTCTTGTGCCTCAGAGTCAGCACTGGTCAGTCACAACTCGGGCTCTATCCACACCTCTCCCCTCGATAAATCATCCAGGGATCTGCACTCCTGGGGGATAGACCTCCAGACTTCCATGTGAGTGGAGGTGAGTGTTGGACTTATGGGAAAGATATTCAAAGTTTTATACAGTTTTATGCCTGGCAGGGGAGCACCATCGCACCCCAGTAGTGGAGGTAGGATCAGTTTTTAGAAGGTCGCTCCCATGAAATGAAGTGGGAGGGCTTTTGATTTCTGCCCTTTTGTTTGTAGGGCTCATAAGCCAGACTCGTGAGGGAGGAGGGACTCCCGTTCACTTGGTGATGGATTTTGTACTTTTCTTTTGCGTCCTTGTGGTCTCAGCTCGACTCAGTGGTGTTGATGTGTGTTCTTCAACCTTCTCTCTTGGTACAGCTCAAATACTCCAGGTTACTTACTAAATTTCCATCTTTTAACTCTCCTTCTGGACGGGAGCCTCTGTGGAAAGCTGGCTTCAGTCCGCCATCTTGTCTCCTCCCCCGATACAAGTGGATTTAAAGCAACAAACATAAAGTAAGACAAAAATGGTGACTTCATACTGGTCAAGGGGATAATAAAACAATAATAAATTTCAATTATAAATATTTATGCACCCAACTTAAATGTTCTAAGATTTGCTAAATGAACCCTAACAGGTCTAAACAGTATGATGTCCTATAACATCATAATAGCTATAGACTTTAACATTCTTCCAACAGAACTGGACATCTCTAAACAGAAACTGGACAAAGAAATATGGGGTTTAAATGTGACTGTAGAACAATTGGGCTTAATAGACATACAAATCAAACCTCATCAAAATTAAAAAAATTGAAATTATACCTTGCATCTTTTCAGACCACTATGGACTAAATGTGGAACTCAAGTCCAAGAAAGGCATAAAAACTAAACAAGTGTATTTTTTTTTTTTTTTTGAGACAGAGTCTCACTTCGTCACCCTCAGTGGAGTGCCATGGTGTCATAGCTCACAGCAACCTTCAACACTTAGACTCAAGATATTCTCTTGTCTCAGCCTCCTGAGTAGCTCAGACTACATGTGCCTACCCCAAACTCTCACTCTGCTCAGGCTGGTCTCGAACCTATGAACTCAGGCAGTACATCTGCTTCAGCATCTGAGAGTGCTAGGATTACAAGCGTGAACCACCACACCTAGACTAAACAAGTGTATTCCAAGTGGCAATTGTGTCAAGAAGGAGATAAAGAAAAAAATTAGACTCTATGAACATAATGACAATAAGACCACAAGTTACCAAACTCTATGGGATACTGCAAAAGTGGTCATAAGAGGGAAATTTATTGCATTAGATGCCTATGTATGAAAAAGAGAAAGAAAGCACATCAATAATCTAATGAATCAATCCAAGAAAACAGAAAAGGAAGAGCAATCTAATCCCAATCCTAGCAAAAGAAAAGAAATAATTAAAATTAAATCAGAAGTAAATGAAATTGAAAACAAAAGAATAATTCAGAAAATTAACAAAACAAAATGTCAGTTCTTTGAAGAGATTAAAAAATTGATAAAACTTTGGCCATTTTTTTTTTTTGAGACAGTCTCACTATGTCACCCTTGATAAAGTGCAGTGCTGTCACAGCTCACAGCAACCTCAAATTCTCAGACTTAAGTGATTCTCTTGCCTCAGCCTCCCAAGTAGGTGGGACTACAGGTGCCTGACATAACACCTGCCTATTTTGTTGTTGTTATTGCTGTTTAGCAGGCCCAGGCCAAGTTCAAACCTGCCAGCCCCAGTGTATGTGGCTACGCCCTAACCACTCCACTATGGAAGCCAAGCCAACCTTTGGCTAAATTAACTAGCAAAAGAAAAGTATGGTCTCTAATAACCTAAATCAGAAACAAACAAAAAAAAAAATTATCTCTGATTTCTACAAAAACTCTATGCCCAGAAGTTTAACAATGTAGAGGAAATTGACCAATACCTAGAATTTCACAACCTCCCTAGACATAACCAGGAATAAATGCATTTCTTAAACAGACCAATACCAAAGGCCAAATTTGAAGACAGAAAAAAATCTCCCAACAAAAAAAATCTCCAGAACAGGTGGCTTCACACCAAAATTCTATCATACCTGCAAAGAAGAGCTTGCACCTATATGCAGAACCTATTCCAAATACTGAGAAGGAAGGCAACTTTCCTAACACATTTTATGGAGCAAACATCATCCTAATATCTCAACCTGTAAAGGACCCAACTACAAAGAAAATCTACAGACTAATTTCACAAATTAATATTGATGAAAAATTACTCAATGAAATCCTAGCAAATATATTATAGCTACACATTTAAAATATTATATATCATGATTAGGTAGGCTTTATTGAGGCATGCAAGTTTGGTTTAATACACACAAATCCATAAATACAATTCACCACATAAACAGAAGTAGAAACAAAGACAATATGATTCTCTGAATAGATGCAGAAAAAGCATTTGACAAAATTCAACATCCTTTTCTAAAATGAACACTTAAGAAAATAAGCAAAGATGGCACATTTTTTAAACTGATTGAAACCATCTAGTATAAACCCACAGAAAATATAATACTGAATGGAGTAAAATTGAAAGCATTCACACTTAGAAATGGAACAATACAAGTGTGTTCTCTATCACCACTTCTGTTAAACATAGTGCTGGAAAATCTAGCCAATGTACTCAGAAAAGAGAAGGATATGAAGGATATTCAAATGGGAACACTGGAGGTTCAACTCTTGCTCTTTGCCAGTGACATAACCCTATACTTAGAAAACCACAGAGACCCAACCACATGGCACCTAGAAGTGATCAAGAAATACAGTAACATCTCAGAGTATAAATCAAAGTCCACAAATCAGTAGACTTTTTTTTTTTAAATTAAATCATAGCTATGTACATTGGTATGATCATGGGGCATCATACACTAGTTTCACAGACCAGTTGACACATTTATATCACACTGGTTAACATAGCCTTCCTGGCAATTTCATAGTTATTTATATGCCAATAATAATCAAGTTGAGAAGCAAATTAAAGACAATTATTTTTGCAGTAGCTTCAAAGAAAATGAAATACCTAGAAATTTACCTAACAAAAGAGGTGAAAGATCTCTATGAAAAGAATTTGAAACCTTAAGAAAATAAATAGATGAAGACATTAACAAATGGAAGAATATACCAAACTCTTGTGTGGAAAGAATCAACATTGTTAAAATGTCTATGCTAGCCAAAGCTATCTATAGATTTAATGCAATCCCTATTAAAATGCCACCATTGTACTTTTAAAAACTGAAAAAACAATTCTCCATTTCCTATGTACACCATGTAATATTATGCAGCCTTAAAGGCAGATGGAGACTTTACCTCCTTTGTGTTTACATGGACGGAGCTGGAACATATTCTTCTTAGTAAAGTTTTCCAAGAATGGAAGAAAAAGTATCCAATGTACTCACACCTACTATGAAACTAATTTAGGGCTTTCACATGAATGCTGTAACCCATTTGCAACCTAGGAATAGGGGGCAGGGGGAAAGGGAGGGAAGGGAGGGGGGAGGGGGGTGGAAGGAGGGGGATTGGTGAGAATACACTTGTGGTGCATCTTACAATGGTATATGCGAAACTTAGTAAATGTGGAATGTAAATGTCTTAACACAATAACTGTGAAATTGCCAGGAAGGCTATGTTAACCAGTGTGATATAAACATGTCAACTGGTCTGTGAAACTAGTGTATGATGCCCCATGATCATACCAATGTACATAGCAATGATTTAATAAAAAAAAAAAATAATAAAAAATTAAAAAAAAAGAAGCAAGAGAATGTTACTTTAGTTCCAGTCCTATCCTGCTAGACAATATAGCATACTGTCTTTGACAATCACCACTTAGGTCAATAGATACCCATACCGTTTCTTGTTGAATAATTCTTTGAAGGTGTCTTCTCATGATGACTGATCCAAGAAATCTCTCAAGTGGAGAACAAAGGTAACTGCCTGCCAAGCCGGGCACGAGGCCTGGCGTTGGAGAGGGCAGCAGTAAAATGTTCAAGGCACTGTGAGTGAGTATGGTAGGTATGGATGCCGCCCAAGAGCGCTGAGGTAGTTTACGAGGTGGAGGCATGTTTGTTGGCATTGTTTGGGAACCTTTTGGGAAGGAAAACATGTCATTTCATTTATGAATACTTAGCATCTCATTGTTTCCTGTTTTGCTTTCATTATAAATTTTTGATATTCTAAATCAATCTGTACTGTTTTAGTAATTCCTTGTGGTGTAACACTCACATATTAACATCCTGTTAGCAAAAGCAGGCACAATTATTCTCTTCCCTATATCCAGACCCCTTACAATGTAACTCTGCAGCAACTCTTTTGAAAGGGTGGAATCTATTTCTCCACCTGGATGGAATCTGGCTGACCTTACAACTTGCTTCTAACAAAATGCAGTGTAATACTGAGCTAGTTGTGAGCCTAGGCTTCTACTTCCTCTCTTGGAACCCTGTCTAGCCACCATGTGAACATGCCCCCATCAAGGAGACCACACAGAGCAGTCTTGCCATCCAAGGCCATCTTAGACCACTTAGTCCTGAGCCAAGCCAGTAGCTGACCACAGACACCATGAGTGAGCCCAGCAGAGACTAGAAGAATCACCCAGTTGTGCTCAGCCCAAATTGCCAACCTCAGAATTGAAAGCCAATGTATGATTGTTGTTTTAAGCCACTAAAAGTTATGCAGCAAAAGTTACTCAATATATTTGTACAATTCCTCTCTTCTGTGTTAATTTGTGTAATATTGTGAAATATATATTTGGTCTTTGTCCCATCTCTTAGCAAATAAATCCTACAATCCTAGGAAGCTTCAAAGTGGGATGTTTTTGTATGCTAACAAGATGAGTGATAGCTGGCAGCCCTTAAGTAGCTTCAGGATGGGGGCTGATCAAAGGAAAGACAAGGCAGGATTAGAGGTTAGAACTTTCAGCCCCAACACCCAAAACCTTCTCCCTGGGAGGGGAGAAGGGCCTGAAGATTAAGCTGATCACCAATGGCCAATGATTAATCAATCGTGCCCACTTGATGAGGCCTCCATAAAAACCCAAAAGGGCAGGGTTTAGAGAGCTTCCAGATAGCTAGCATGTGGAGGTTCCTGAAAGGTGGTGTGCCCAGAGAGGGCATGGAAACTCCGTACCCCTTCCCATGTGTCTCACCCTATGCATCACTTCACCTGTATCCTTTGTAATATCCTTTGTAATAAACCAATAAATATGTTTCCCTGAGTTTTGGGAGCTGCTCTAGCAAATTAATTGAACTGAGGAGGGGGCTGTGGGAACCCCCATTAGTAGCTATTCTTTCAGAAGCACAGGTAGAATAACTGGAGCTTGCAATTGGCATTTGAAGTGGTGTCTACTGTAGAAGTAATTAACTGGTTGTTGGTAGAGAGAAATCCCCACATACTTCTTGGTTACCAGGTCAGAGGAAAAACTATTTTTTCTACAATTTGCATAACTTTGTTGACTTAAGGTATCTTTTAAAATCCCATATGGCAGTTAAAATGTAACAATCATGACAGAGGTACTGGGACTCACTTCTGGAGGAGATATCCCCCTTATTTAACATTTTGCCTAACTTTGGAAATTAACTATGTTAACTGATTTACTAAGTGGATAAAAGATTATGTTATCAAGTATCTTTTCTTGACCAGTACACTGTGCTTCTCAAATGTGAGGATGGAATAAAAATAGGTCACTTGTGAGTTATACTAAAAAAACATAAAAATATTGACGATACTCACTTGTTCCAGCTCGAGGGGAATGAGAAGCATCTGGAACAGGAGAATGTAGTGATGGATTGGCTGGTGACATTCCAGGCATGCGTGTTGCTGGTGAGGGGCCAGATACTTGAGGTGACCCTGGCCAGTTCCCTGCTCGTCCACTTGGTGACACCATAGTATATGGGGAACTAGGGTCAAGAGTTCCTGTAAAAAAAGTAAATAAAACCTGTATTTTAATAACTGAAATTATGTGATGGCATTCAAACTCTAACGAAGTAATTATTTTTTTCAATAAGATGGTTTCACTGAATCTTGATGCTTCTTAATATATCACACCTGAATCTCTATTTTATGTAGTTAGTGTATTTTTTAATATAATACAAGAATTAGACAAATAAAAAGTCTGAGAAATGATAAAATTTACCTTCACACAAGCTTCAATATATGTAATATGCAACAATCTGCTTTCTGAGTCTACAAGCTTGAAAATATTAAGTAATCACAAAGCTTCTTCAAGGGCAGAAATATACTTTTAAACTAACTCTGATACATTACATTTTCATTCTACTCAAAAGATAAGGAGAGGGAAACTTTCCATTTTCTTTATTTAGTAAATGCTACATTGACTAAGAAATGAACCAAGAATCAAGTTTTGAAAGCAGCAAATTCTTGAACAATTTGATATTTGAATTTCACCCTGCAGATATGTCAACATATTATTTATACCCTTTGTAACTCAATGACAAACCGAGAAAATACTTGTATCAGAGAGAAAGTGGTCTTTATTTACCTAAAAAAAAATTCTCACAAATAAATATAAAAAACACCACAAGAACATAGGCAAAGCATATAAAACTAGCGGGTATAAAATAAAAAACACCAAAGACAAATGAACAAAAAAAGTTCAACTTCATTAATAATCAAATAAATACATTAAATAACAGACACCATTTTCACCTATCAAAATGGCCAAGATTTTAAATTATAATACCCCATGCTGGTAATGATGCAGGACAACAGACATTCTTGCATGATGCTATAGGAAATTGGTACAGCCTTTCAGGTTGAGCAATTTGCAATGTTTCAAAAGCTTTAGAATTTTTCAAACCCTTTGAGACAGCAATTCCACTTCTAGGAACTTACCTAAGGAAATAATCATGGATGTGAGCAGAGATGACACCACTTCTAATTGTGAAAAAAATTGAAACATTCTAAACGTGTAACAATAGGAGAGCAGTTAAATCATGGTATGCTCAGACAAGGGAATACTATGAAGCTATCTGGTATGATGATGTAGACAAAAATGTTCCCACAAATATTAACACAAGTAAAATCACAGATGCCACACAGCTTAAAAACTGGGAAAGTTCTTTATGTTCTAATATAGCATGGTATTCATGATATATTAAGTGAAAAAAAGGCAAGGAACACTGTATACAGTATGCTTCCATGTGGGGGGAGAGAACACTTACATGTATTTGCTTATGCATGTACAAATCAACTTTGTAAGAATATGTAAAAAATTATAACACTAAATGTCTCTAAAGAGGAACTATGTGGTTGGTGGAATAGAAAGGAAACCGCCCCATTTCACTGACTATATCCTTCTATTCTTTATCTATCTGAATCAATTAAAAATAAAATTGGGTTAAAAATTCAAGTGTTGAAACAATTTATATGGTATAGTACCCATTCTGGTGGGCCATGGGGAAGGGTGTATTTGAGGGGGGAGACAAGCAGGTGGGTAGAGAGTAAGCAGGAGTAATAGAGCTGTAAGAGGGCAGGCAAACAGGGAGTGCGTGACAGGAAAAGCAGGCAAAGTGAGAGAAAGGGAAAGAGTCCAAAGCAGAGACAGACTAACTAATTGGTCATTACCTCTATGTGATGATGGAGTTTGGAAAAATTTATTTCCTTTTTGCTTGAGCAATACTTTTGCTATTTCCTCAATAGACAAGTGCCCATTCTACAATAAAATAACTTATTCAACAAAAATTATTTTCACGTCAAGCTCTTAAGCTATAACGATTTCCATATATGGACTCACCATGTGGACTAGCAAAACTGGCCCCTGGTCCTATTGAGATTCCATGCGAGGATGGGGGAGGAGTTGGAACAAATGACGCTGGTGATGGGGCTCTCAAAGCCCCACTGGGGGAGTTGGCAGCATGCAGATTTCCTAATAAAGGAAAATAATTATAGATGATCTTGCAGGACACATATCATGTCCTGTCTAAGGACCCCAAATTAAAAATTTCCCTACAGACTAATGAAGCAAGTAGTAAAGCTCCCATAGGTAGTGCAAAGAAAAACTGGAAAGATTTCATTATTGAAAGAGAATACTCAATTCCATGGGTGCAAATTCTAGCTTTCATATTGACTGACTGAAAAAAAAAAAAAATTCACTCACTCACTCACTTACATTCAACAAATAGGACTACTGAATGCCAACTTTATGCAAAACATTCTTATAGGCACTGGGGATGCAGCAGTTAACAAGAGAGACAAAAATTCCTGCCTTCATGGAGTTTATATTCTAGTAGAATAAGAAAAAAGAAATATATATCAGTAGTAATAAGTGCTGTGAAGAATACAGGGTGCCCCAAAGGCTGCCCCTAAAGTTGTTATATGTAGGAAAAATGTATCTAAATGTATCTTTATTTTAGAAAATCTTCATTATAAAATTTTACAGAATATTTACGCAACATTGTCTATGTGTTGGCCACCTCTTTGTAAACTACAAAGCCTGTAGTTTTAGAAAGAGGTATCCATACAAGTGCCCATTTTCCCTACATATGGTGACTTCAAGGGTGACCTTTTGGGACACTTTAGAGTAAGGGAGTAATATTGTGGTAATTTAGGGTAAGGGAGTGATATTGTGTAGTGGTGAAGGTGGGCACTGCTCTTTATATATAGCAATCAGAGACGACCTAAGGAAGGGGATATGTGAACCATGACGTTGAGAAAGTGAAGGATAATGCATGAGGATATCCAGGGCATTAGATATTCCAGGCAAACAGAGAGCTAGTGCAAAAGCCCCAAAGGTGGAAGCAGTTATAAATAACAGGGAAGAGGCCAGTGTTGCTGGAATAGAGTGCGCAAGGGGAGTGGGAGAGGTTTGAGGGAGAGAAGGTTAAGGCCTAGAGTGCTTGGGGGATTGCTTATAGGCTATTCTATGGACTTAGGAATTACCCTGAAGGAATGGAAAGTCAGGGCAGAACTTGGGGCAAGAGTCACAAACTAACTTCTGTCCCATAAAGATCATTTAGCTCAGGCATCCTCAAACTGTGGCCCGTGGGCCACATGAAGCAGTGTGAATTGTATTGGTTCCCGTTTTGTTTTTTACTTCAAAATAAGATACGTGCAGTATGCATAGGAATTTGTTCATAGTTTTTTTTTTTAAACTACAGTCTGGCCCTCCAACAGTCTGAGGGACAGTGAATTGGCCCCCTGTTGAAAAAGTTTGAGGACGCCTGATTTAGCTGCTGTGGGACAAACTAGAGCAAGGGCAGGGGTAGGGGGCAGGAAACCAATTAAGAGATGACTCCAATAATCCAGGTGAGAGAGGACTAATGGCTTAGGCAAGGGTTACAGAGGTTAAGGCAGTGAAAAGTAGTTGGATTCTAGGTAAATTCTGAAGGGAGAACTATTTGGTAAGTGACTAAATGTGAGCGTGAAAGAAACAGCTCTAAGAACTTTGGTCCAAATAGCAGGAAGGAAGGGAATGCCATTTATTGAGCTCGGGTGTCTGTGGGAAGATCAACACTGTTAGGTGAGGGAATCAAGAATTTAATTTTGGCTATGCTAAGTTTCAGACATCTCCTAGACATTATGTGAAAATGCTGAATAGCTAGAAAATACCAGACTTTTTAGTTTAAGAGAGAGGTCTAGACTGGAGATATAAAAAACTGAGAGATGTAAATTTAAAGATAGTACTTAGGGCCAGGCGTGGCGGTTCATACCTATAATCCTGGCACTCTGGGAGACCGAGGCAGGAGAATCCCTTGAGCTCAGGAGTTCAAGACCAGCCTGAGCAAGAGAGACCAAGTCTCTACTAAAAATAGAAAAAATTAGCCGGGTGTTGTGGCAGGTGCCTGTATTCTCAGCTACTAGGGAGGCCAAGGCAGAAGGATCATCTGAGCCCAGGAGTTTGAGGTTGAGGTGAGCTAAGGTAATGCCACGGACCCTAGCCTGGGCAAAAGAGTGAGACTCTGTCTCCAAAAAGGAAAAAAAAAATTATAACGATTGTATTTAAAGCCACAAAACTAGTTTTAACTTAGGATTATAAAAGGGGAAAATGGCTACTAAAACTATGAAAAAGTGCAACATTTAAATACTTCCTACATTACCATAACTATCTTCAATATCGGCAGGTTTCAATTTCTCTGCTATAGCTGTCTCCCCCTTATTCACAGGATACATTACAGGACCCCCAGTGGATGCCTGAGACCTCAGATCGTGCTGAACTCTATATATACACACTATTTTTTCCTATACATATAATAGTTTAGTTTATAAATGAGGCACAGTAAGAGGTGAAAAACAATTAGTAATAAAGCAGAACAATTATAACAATAAATTATAATAGTTATGTGAACGTGTTTTCTCACGCTCTCTCTTAAATATCTAACTATACTACACTCACTTATTTTTAGAATGCAGTTTACCTTGGGTAACTAAAACCATGGAAAGTGTAAGGGGGACTAGTGTATTATTTGAGATGCTTGGCACATAGTGAGCATTATATACCTAATGCTGTAATTATTTCAAAATAATTATTTTCCCTTTCTACTATGCAAAAACAATCTCAACTCATATCCTAAAAAGATAGTCCCCCGGGGTTCTATGTTCCTGTTTCTTCTGTTTTGCCTCTTCTTCCCTAGGTACTCCTTCACATTGACTTACTAGTACTCTTAGGGCTTGAGCTTTCCCACCCACTAGGGCTTCACTGAGTCTGTCATTTGTGGTCTAGCTATCTCTGATAGCTAACTGCTGACTGGGCATACTCAACTCTTCCAGGACTTGCAAAATCAACAGGTTCAAGAGTACTCTCAGTACCCTTCCACCCTGTGACATCTGCCCATTCTGCACTCCTTTTTTTTTTGTTGTTGAGACAGAGTTTCACTGCGTCGCCCTTGGTGGAGTGCCATGGCATCACAGCTCACAGCAATCGCTTAATGTCTTAAGCGATTCTCCTGCCTCAGCTCCCACGTAGCTTGGACTACAGGCGCCCGCTACAACACCCAGCCATTTTTATTGTTGTTGTTGCAGTTGTCATTGTTGTTTAGCTGGCTTGGGTAGGGTTTGAACCTGCCAGCCTCGGTGTATGCGGTAGGGGTCTTAACCACTGTGCTATGGGCACCGAGCCCTCATTCACCACTCTTGTCTTCCTGTGCAAACAACTCAGACCAACCCCTACTAAAGTCCAACAATGGCTTCCTATTATATAGGCCAAAATCTCGAACAGAGCCCTGTCTCTTCATACGCCAGCCATCCGGGACAGTCCATCATCCCCTGGGACTTCAGCTTCCACACACCCTGCACACACTACCTGAAAATATGCTCCACATCCGTGTTACTGCATCTAGATAACTCTGGCACATCCTTCAAGGCTCACCTCAACTAATATCAAGGGGAGGTAGGCGAGGAAGGCATCTCCAAAAAAGAAATAATTAAACCTCCTTGCCAAATGCTCCTTCAGAAGCCTGAATAACCCCACTTTGTAACACCGCACTTTTCATGTCCATTACAGATGAAGACTATTGATCTAGGAATCTAAATAAAAAAAAGCATAGCCCCCTCTCCAAAAAGGGGGGGGGGGGCTCAAGATTTTTAAAATGAAGATCTATGCATTTTTTAAAAATCACACTACTAAAGTAATTGGAAGAGCAATATGAATGTACTAAGGATGGCTTCTGCCAGGATTTGAGTGCCACAGGCAGTGCTAGATGTCAACTGCCCAGTCTGCACAAGGCAGACTTTAATGGACTGGTCAAAGAGAAATTTGTCTTATTCAAGGCCCCAGACCAAACACTTTATGTGAATTATTTCATTCAATTCTTGTATCTCTAAGCAAAAGGTTTTATATTATTCTCATTTTATAAATGGTTAATAAGTGATGTCCCTATACTTTACATCTGCAAATTAACAGGTTCTATTAGTCAATACAAATTTCTCATATATACAAACATACATATATAAGGGTAATTTTTTGCATTTTTAAAGGAAAATGTATGCATTGCAAATTCTGCTTTTCTTTTTTTTTTTTTAGAGACAGAGTCTCACTTTATCACCCTCGGTAGAGTGCTATAGTGTCACAGCTCACAGCAGCCTCCAACTCCTGGGCTTAGGCAATTCTCTTGCCTCAGCCTCCCGAGTAACTGGGACTACAGGAGCCCGCCACAACGCTTGGCTATTTTTTGTTGCAGTTTGGCTGGGGCTGGGTTCGAACCCCCCACTCTCAGTATATGGGGCTAGTGCCCTACCCATTGAACCACAGATGCCATCCGCAAATTCTGCTTTTTAATGTGAAAACTTAAAAGCAAATATATTTGTCAGGTTTGTCACTCAAAAGTCAGGATTTTTTTTATGTTTGTCCTATTTTCTCATAAGTCCAAATGCCTTCAATTAGTACAAAACCACTTAATGTTGACGGGACTAATATATTTATAGTAGATATTTACTACACACATGCTTTTAAAAATTATTTTCTTTTATCTTATATCTCATATCATATCTTTTAACTAAACATTTCTAAAAACTCATTATGCTCTGAAAATATTAATGCAGAAGAGATTAAGTATGAGACCTGGCCAACAAGAGGTAATCTCCCCAAGAAATCTGATACCCATCTTCCTTGCTAGACAGTAAGCTTGAGAGCAAGGCTGGTATTTGGCTCAGTGCTGAATTTTCAGGACCAAGCAACATTTGGCACAGAGCAAGTACTCAAGAGATATCACTCAATCATTCAGTTAAAAGTAAAAAGTTGGCATCTTCAAGCACTTTTACGGGGCTGCCAACAAAGCCGTTTTGTCAGGACAAGTAGGCTGTGCACTGTCCAACCCTTGGACTTTAGGCAGGTGACCTTTCAAATGTATCAGAGCTTAAACATTTTTCGGAAAGCAGCTATAGACACTACATAAATAGGTGTAGTTGTGTTCCAATGGAACTTTATTTACAAAACCAGTTGGTGGGCAGGATTTGGCCCACAGGCCTTAGAGTTTGTTAATAGACTGACATAGACCATATCATGACTAGCACCCCTTAAAGTTATGCTGGGAGTCTGGCTCTGGGTGCCAGACTTACTTTAAACCTTTTAACATGCTTCTGAACCACAAATACAAATTTCACAACCCTGACATCATGAATGAATGGCAACTATCTAGCCAGAGATTAGAAAGGGAATTCTCTCTGGAGCCTGAGGCTAGACGCATAGGGCTTCTCAAAGTGTTATATATGTGTGTGTTTTGGATTTAAAAATTCAACATAACAGGGCGGCGTCTGTGGGTCAGTGAGTAGGGTGCAGGCTCCATGTACCGAGGGTGGCAGGTTTAAACCCAGCCCCGCCAAACTGCAACAAAAAAATAGCTGGGCGTTGTGGCGATGCCTATAGTCCCAGCTACTCGGGAGGCTGAGGCAAGAGAATTGCCTAAGCCCAAGAGCTGGTGGTTGCTGTCAGCTGTGATGCCATAGCACAGGGCAACAAAGTGAAACTCTGTCTCTAAAAAAAAAAAAAAGAAAGAGAAAGAAAATTCAACATAACAAAAGAATAAGTAATAACTTACCTGGAGACTGTGTATGCATCATAGAGGGAGACTGATTAACTGTGCTGTGGTAAGATGTAGGGGGTGAAGTAAGAGGATAAGCGCCTGATGTTCCTGGCTGCTTTGAAAATGGCTAAAAAAGAAAATGATGGTAAATGGCCAACTGCAGATGGTGTAAGAATATGGCTCTCCCTAATTATTGCCACAGGGTTAATCTTTACATACACCATAGATTACCAAATAGAAAACATGAGGTTTGAAAAATACACATTAACAACAAAAGTCTTCAAAAAGTCTTTAAAATGTTTTAAAAATAGCAACCTTGCAACACCATTGCTTTCTACCCCTCAAGATGTTTTTTTGCTCATTTTACCTACCATGTCACTGATTTATCTGTATCATTTGCCTACCATTTCAGTGATTCTAAGTTATTTTTCACCCACATTCTAACATCTCTGAAATCAGCTGGTGTCTTTCGATTCATGGCATGTTAGTTTAACTGGCAGTGTAACCTGACCTCTACTCACCTTTACCTTCAACTCTAGTAAGGAAAAACCAAGAGCAATCTAATTACCTTCCTAGTCTTTTTTTTTTTTTTTTTTTTGTGACAGAGCCTCAAGCTGTTGCCCTGGGTAGAGTGCTATGGCATCACAGCTCACAGCAACCTCCAACTCCTTTGGCTTAAGCGATTCTCTTGCCTCAGCCTCCTAAGTAGCTGGGATACAGGTACCTGCCACTACGCCCAGGTATTTTTGGTTGTAGTTGTCATTGTTTGGCAGGTGCAGGCTGGATCTGAACCCACCAGCTCTGGTGTATGTGGCTAGCACCTTAGCCGCTTAAGCTACAGGCACCAAGCCTCCTAGTTGATTTTTAAAAATTGAGGTAGACTCACAAATAGTATAGAAATTTTATTTTCTTTTTCTGAAATTTTAAATGTATAGTTTAATGAAGTTTTTTACATGTAAACACCACAGAGATCAAGACAATGAAGAGGTCTCCTTTATACACTATGCAAGGTCTTTAGTGCCTTCTCAAAGGTAAGAACTATTCTGACTTCCATCACTCAAGTTTAGTTTTGCCTATATCTGTATTTCATAAGAATAATGAATGTACTCTCTATGCAGGGGTGTCCCACCTTTTTTCTCTTTTGTCACCCAATGGAAGAAAAGTTGTCTTGGGGCACACATTGAGTGAATGAACATTGGTACTAAATAAATACACCTTAGTATGAAAGCTGATTAGCAAAAAAAGGTACATGCAGGGCAGTGCCTGTGGCTCAAACGAGTAGGGCGCTGGCCCCATATGCCGGAGGTGGCGGGTTCAAACCCAGCCCCGGCTAAAAACTGCAAAAAAATTAAAAAAAAAAAAAAAAGGTACATGCATACTTTTCATGATATCCAGTACCACAAATACAGTAGAATATTTTACAGAAACATAAATACAGGCTGATTTATTCATTCATTTTACTGTTGTTGGATATTTGGGTTGTTCATAATTTTGGGGGGTAAATAACATTGCTATAAACATTCTTGTGTTTTCTGATGCATTCCTATAATATATACTATACTTAAAAGTAGAATTTTTAAGTCACAAGTATGCATAATGTTTAGCTTTAGCACTTAAAATATTGCCAAACAGTAGTACAAGGTAATTGTACCATTTTACACATCTTCTAACAGTAAATGAAGGCTTTGGCTGGTCCTAATACCAAATTGCTGGAAAGAATTACCAATTTTTTATTGTTGTTGTTGTTGTTGTTGAGACAGTCTCATTTTGTCACTCTGGGTAGAGTGCTGTGACGTCATACCTCACAGCAACCTCAAACTCTTGGGCTCAAGTGATCCTCTTGCCTCATCCTTCCAAGTAGCTGGGGACTATAGGCACCCACCATAACACCCGGATATTTTTTAGAGACTGGGTTTTGCACTAGCTCAGGCTGGTCTCGAACTTGTGAGCTGAAGCAATCCACCCGCCTAGGCCTCCCAGAGTGCTGGGATTATAGGTGTGAGCCACAGTGTCTCATTCTACCAGTTTTGTTCTTAAAGCCATTTTTGTGGGTGTGGAGTGTTATCTGGTTTTGCTTTGTTTTTTTTTTTGGTTTTTGTTTTTAATAAAATGTCACGTTTATTGCCACAATACTGTTATATATAGAATAGGTCTCCAAATCGACTTTAAAGAGGACTGTTTAAAAATCCCTAATAATCCAGCCAGCTGTACTGACACATATATAAAAGTATTTCTCTTTTAAAAAATTAGAAAAAAAAAAAAAAAGGCCAGGTGTGGAGGCTCACGTGAGCCTGTAATCTGAGCACTCTGGGAGGCAGAGGCAGGCGGATTGCTTAAACTCATGAGTTAGAGACCAGCCTGAGCAAGAGTGAGACACCATCTCTACTAAAAACGAAAAACTGAGGCAAGAGGATCATTTGAGCCCAAGAGTTCGAGGTTGCTGTGAGCTACGATGCTACAGTACTCTACACAGGATGACAGAGTGAAACTGTCTCAAAACAAACAAAACCCACCTTTGTTCTGAAAACTAGTTTTCTTGAAGCACTCAGAGCACAATTTCCCCTAATAACTGTGGTTGTTCCTCCCTACCCAACTGCAACTTTTTCATCTCGTGCTGGGTTAATCTCATTGCACACACATATTTAACTTAAATTATATATATAATATACAGTTCCAGAGTCTATGGGGCCGTGGGGTTTCTCACTTGTTACCCATCTGGACCTCTCACTGTGGTTTTAATTTGTATTTCTGTGATGCCAAATGATAATTTAAATATTTCTGCTGTGCTTACTAGCCATTTGGACATCGTTTTTAGTGAAATGCCTTGAATATTTTATCCATTTTTAAAACTGTTGTCTATTTTTTCTTATTGATTTTTCCTGTACTATTTTAAAGAAATTACAGAATTCAGACTTTAATTTATAAGCTACAAAATCATATGCTCATCTGTATTATTTTATCCAATAATGTATACTACACCTTTCTTTTTGGAGATATAAGCTGTATTACCTTATAATTAAAACTATGATATTACTAAGTTTTTTCTTTTCCTTTCTTATGGACTAGCTTATGGAATAAAACTGTGCATTTTACATACAAGAAGAAAAGTTACCTGTGAAGTTACAAGTAAAATGTACATGAATCCCTTAATAATTTTTTTCCCTCAAAACTGTCTTATCAGAGAGATTAACAGTTTACAATTAGTACAGAACAGATAGCTGGTAAACAAAAAAGAACTAAAATGAAACTGTTCAATAAAATGCTCAATCCTTAAGAGTATCTAAAGCCAAAGCCACTAACTAAAGATATTTAGCCATGTGTTTAGCCAATATTCCCAGATGAATATTCTTTTAAAATAATTCTAACTAGTATTAAATGTCATACTTTTTAAATTTTATTTTATTTTATTTTTTAAGAAACATGATTGTGTTTTTTTTATTATTAAGTCAAATACACATAGATCATGAATACATTCATACATATGTGGGGTACAATGTGTTGATTTTTTTTTTATACAATTTGACATGGTTACATCAAACCAATCAACATAGCTTTCATCTCATTTACTTGATTATTGTGTTAAGACATTTATGTTCTAGACTTGACAGATTTGACTTGTACCCTTACAATATGCTCCATAGGTGTGGTCCTGCCTTTTATTCCCCCCGCCCCCACCTTCCCACTCCATTTCTCTCCTTCATCCTGGGCTATAGTTGTGTTCTATCTTTCATAACAAAGTGTGAGTAAATATAAGTAGATTTCATAGATAATGTCATACTTCTTAATTTAGAAACAAAAAGCTTTACTTACAGGTTGGATACAGAGCAAGACAAAGCAGAAAATTCCTAAAGTTTTCGCAAGTGACAAATTATTCTAATTTTCCTATAATGTCCTACTTTTCTCTCATCTACCCATTTGTATCCTTCTGCCTTAGCTTGTAGCTATTTTCCTAGTTAACAATCTCATGTTTGGTATTAAATGCTGGTGGTACTTAGATCTTTTAGCAAAATCAGATCAGCACTGTAAGCTCTCACTGGGTCAGACTATGATTTTTTCAGTGACCAAAATCGTTGTAGAAAATGACTTATTTGGGAAAAAGGAGAGCTTGATGAAACACATTCTCCCTCCATTCCTCCTATAACATTGGCCCTGGTGTAGCTGTGGTTACCAGCCAGCCCATCTTGGATACTTCTTTTCCCCAAAAGACAGTTCATCTCCTGCTCTATATCAAGAAAAGAACTGCACTGCAAGGAAGTGGCTTCCACAAGAAAAAAAAAGCTGCTCCGGCATCTGTTTGGCCTAGGTAGTTCTCTCGTTATGGTAACCTAACATCCTCAGAGGGCTGAGACTTCATTCAAGTCAATGTCTGTCACAAGAGCTCCATACCTTGGCTACATAAAGGTATGGGATTTTACTGAACTTCCCTGCATTTTCATGAAGGTCATGAATGAAAAAAGTGAGGCAAGAAAACCTAAATAGCTGCCAGGGACAATATACCTTCTACAAAACCCTCCTCCTTGTTAAGAATCTAGTACTTTGTCAAAGATGTAAATACTAGAAAGCTGCAGTTACTAAGTAGCCACACCAGAAGCTAGGCAAGAAAACAAACACAAGCTAGTTCCAAGCAATGCTATTTCATGAAAGCTTCTGCGAGAACAGCAGTGTAAACAAAATCTAAAGGATGTGCCAAAGAGCCTTGCCTACAGGGCAGATGTTCACACACAACTAAAAATGGAGACACTGAAGAATCTACCACAGAGTCTACAGCCATAATGAGTATATGTATTTTCCAGGCTAGGGAGTCACGTGGGACTGGTGAAGGTGTAACAGATCACTGGTCAGCCTCTATTTAAGGAGGATCAGTGCGAGAATGGTTGGCCTAGGGGACTACTCAACTCTTAGACATGTGAAGGTAGCAGGAGAGAACTGAAAGCTCTTAAGATTTTATAATGTAGTTTATCCAAATGGTCTGAGGTCAGAACTAGATATCTAGTTTACTGTGATCTACTTTAATAATAGTTATTTTTAAAGACCTGATGAGGATGCTCTTCCAAAGACCTCCTTAGATCCTGCAGATACTTATTTCTATCCTTGGAATCACATATCATTTTTTTTTCTTTTTTTTTTTGAGACAGAGTCCCACTATGTCACCCTCAAACTCTTGGGCTTAAGCAATTCTCTTGCCTCAGCCTCCCAAGTAGCTGGGACTACAGGCACCTGCCACAACGCCCAGCTATTTTTTGTTGTTGGAGTTGTCATTGTTATTTTAGCTGGCCTAGGCTGGATTAAAACCCGCCAACTTTGGTGTATGTGGCTGGCGCCGGAACCAATGTGCTACGGGCGCTGAACCAGAATTACATATCATTTTAAGTGCATGGGTGATCTCAGTCTCTGAGGTTAAGGCTATTTCCAACACTACTCGTGTCCCATCACTAGAAGTCTGCTTCTCTCCCTCTGTAACAACTTTTTCACAAGGAATATGTGGCATCTTGGTCCCACTGACTTCTTTGCCTTTCAACGAAGCCCTGATACCTACAGAACCTGTGAAGTTACAGAAACATATACCAGTTAGAATTTCAGAATTACCTGTTGCTGGGTTGGTGGCTGGAGTTGTGATATTAAAGAATCCATCATATCTCCTCCTATAGGAGAAGGGGGATTATCATCCTCATTTACAGACCTTCTTCGAGCATCCTGATTGCTGTCAACAAACATATTCAGGAATGTCTATGGATACAAACAGGTAAAATTTAGATTATTTTACCTAATTTTGGTAAAATATTTTTAATCATTGAGAGTAAACAGAAGCAAACACACAAGTATTATGTCTATCCCCAAAGACTTAGGGCAGGGGTGGCGAACACACGGCTCTCGAGCCGCATGCGGCTCCCGGCCAAAATGAATGCGACTCTTTGCCTCTTATCATTATTTTGTATACTGTGGCTCTTTGCCAAGTTTGGATTTTGTTATGCTGCTTCTGAGGAGGGACCTCTGAGGAGAGATCTC
>CAUYPK010014000.1:0-24510 GCA_963574355.1 Loris lydekkerianus
GTTTAGCTTCATAGTAGGGCTGAGTACATTGGATACTTTTTCTTCCATTCCTGGGATACTTTGCTAAGAAGAATATGTTCCAGCTCCATCCATGTAAACATGAAAGAGGTAAAGTTTCCGTCTTTCTTTAAGGCTGCATAGTATTCCATGGTATACATGTACCACATTTGCTAGTCCATTCGTGGGTCGATGGGCACTTGGGCTTCTTCCATGACTTAGCAATTATGAATTGGCCTGCAATAAACATTCTGGTACAGATATCTTTGTTATATTGTGACTTTTGGTCTTCTGGGTATAAACCTAGTAGAGGAATTACAGGATCGAATGGCAGGTCTATTTTTAGGTCTCTAAGTATATTTCAAGGATTCTGTGCACCTGAGTCATGGGAGGGGGTAGCTACGGGTACAGGGTATGTGATTGAAGGCCTTGGTGCAAGGCCACAGTGTGGACTGTGGAGTCATGGGTAGGGGTCAGTGGGAGGGCCCGGGGCTAGCAGACCCTCCTTTCCTTGTTCTAATCCTGTCTTCAGCTTTGTGCTTCCTGTCCTCCACATCCCCCAGGGTGAGGATCGTGACACCATGAGCTTTGTGAGCTGTTGATGTCCAGACACCATCCATGACATGTGCAACGGCACAACTGCTGAGTCTGTGACAGTGATGTTCCAGTGGTCACTGGAAGATGTGGCTCCGCCTGTGTCACTTGAGCCTCTTCCATTTTGGACACAGAATCATCCTGCAGATTGTCCTCAGCCCTTTCAGAATGGCCTTTGGGAGGATTCACAGCAGCCCCTTGGTCTGAGCCTTCCCCACCTTCTGCCTCATTCCCACATTACCTGATGGCTCCCTTACCTGGCTTTCACCCTCTTCACTGACTAACTCTCTGCCTCCAGAGCTGTTCCCCCATGGATTTCAAGTCCAAGTGCCCCATCCCCACCCCAGCTGACTGCCTTTCCCCTCTCCCACCACCTCACACTCAGGTAGCAGATCCTATTCTCTAACTAGAGACCACGCTACCTGTAAAGACTACCTTCTATATCACCACAGCCTTTCTCAAGATGTCGACCCCTGGACAAATTTATCCCACTGATCCCCAGGCTCAACATCAGGCACTGCCAACCCCATCTACCTAACCACTAGCATGTGACACTTTTAACTGTGACTCAGTCCAAATCAACTTCCATCTTACCAAAGCCTGCTGAAGTCCTCTCCAGATGGTGCTGAAGAATTGCCCACTGATGTTCCCCGAATCAGAGGCAGTGAACCTTCAAGCCTTGTAATTTCAGAATTCTCCAAGCAGCTTCATGCCAAGGGCATATTCCCCCTCCAACTCATCATAAGGTGATTTTTCCCTCTCCCAACTGAGGCCTCTTTTTTGGAAGTCTATCTTGTACAACCAGCTAACCTCCCTTTTTTCAACTCTTACACATTGTGGCACTCTTGGAGAAACAAAAAGAAGAGAAATTTGCTGATGAGGAAGGAAAAGGAAGAGAAAACAGAACCTTTTCTAAAACAACTTAAGTCAGACTACCAACTACCATATTTTGCAGTGTATAATATAAATTTTCTTGCCCACATCTTTGAGGAAAAATAAGGATGCACATCATACCTGGATTGTACTGCTCATAAGCGGGGGTGGCCAGGGTGGGGGGGTCCGAGGGGACCTCCGGAGCTGCTACTCCCTCCTGCTGGGACCCACTGGTGCACAGGTTTCCAGCTGGGAGGATGCTGGATTGGATGGGAGCACGCCAGAGTGGGCTCTGTGGAGCAATACAATTAGGGGAGGGGGCCGTGGTGGGGCTGGCAAAGCAGGCATTGCCATGGGGGGAAAGGGCCCAGGTCTGAAGCACGGCCATGCAGATGGGACTGGGAGCCCCACCCGGGCCCTGGGATTTACCTGGCTGCCCATGCAGCTTCAGAAGCTCCTGCCCCACCAGCCATATGTGTGGTCATGTCTGGTGCAGCCTCTGATGTGGTGGGGAGAAAGAGGCTCCTGGGGGAGATGGAAGTGGCAGCTTCACACAGCATGTGGCTGCCGGAGGGCAGTGCCATCTGCACATTTACCAGGGAAACATCGGCCCTCCCCAGCTGTGACTCTCACTACTGAGAGTTGGCGATTTTCTCAATGGGTGTTTTTCTGAAAGTTTGGACTAACAACATGTTTGCGCATTATGCGTTGGAACTCATTATGCATGGCAAAATATGGTAAATTCTTCAGCAAAAATGTTGGCATCAATTGCTGATAGGCACAACTCAAAGTTTCCTTTCCCTTTTGGACCAGCAAAGACAAACCAGACAAGCTGCACGTGGACCAGCAGCTCCTATATTGTGACCTTGGATGTAACTCAGGTCCAGTCCCAGGCCCGACTTCAATGCCCAATCCTATCACCTGAGTCTCTTACCTAGCAATTGCTTACTCAATAACTATCTTAATGCATGATACTGCGGGATTATTAACAAAAAGAAGGAAAAAGAAAAATGGTCTCTTACGAGTCATGTTGGCACAAGAGAGGCTGACACCATCACTATGTGGCTTGCTGGAGTCCCCACTATCTTGACACCATCACTATGTGGCTTTCTGGAGTCCCCACTATCTTCAGAAGGAGAAGGGGTGTGTCCCCATCACATCCTGGCACTGTACAACAGTGGAGTTGGGTGTGATTGACAGTCTGTGCTACTCAGGACAGTTTCCATGGCAGCAGAAACTAAAGGCCAGTGAATTTGAAGCTACATAGAAGTTGTGGGACAATATCACTTAGAACCTTGCCTCATTCATGACTTTTTCTATTGTTTCAGCACAAGGAATGGATTAAAAATTTTCAATATATCTGCACTGTGAATACTAAGACTGTATGTGAGCTATGCCATGTATTTCATGGAATATAGTGTCAGAAGCTAAAGCATAGGCTGTCTGGGGAAGAGAGAGGCAGAATCTAGTCTCATGTTTTAGCTTTATTCAGAGAGGGGACACTTTTGTGGACCTGTTGAGGCAGCATGTCCAGTCCTTTTGCTGATGTTATTAAGCAGATTTTGATAGAATCATTAAGCTACATTACTGGTAGCTGAGATACTATCATCTAAAAGTCACCTGTAATGTTTTACTAAGAATATATTCCAGGAGAAGCAAGAATCCAATGTCCTCAATTCTAATATGAAGGCAGTAGATGAGCTAATGGGGAGGGAGAGAAATGGGGAGGAGGGAGCTAATGGACAGGGAATGAGGGAGCTGGGAGAGGGGTCAGGGAGGGGGATGGGGGGTCATGGTGTATGGCACACTTCTTGGGGGCAGGACACAATTATAAAGTGGATTTATCTAACAAATGCAATCAGTATAACCTACTTCTTTGTACCCTCAATGAATCGCAAACAATTAAAAAAAATTGAATGGACAACAAAAGCCAGCCAGAAAAAAAAATAAACACAAAAAGGCACCAGTAATATTGCAGTGCTGAGTTCTTCCTAAACTTACTGTCTCTGTCATCTCAGATCTGTTTTGTGTTGTTTGTGCATCCAGGATGCTAACTCACCCACAATGTATTAGTTAGGGATCCTCAGAGAAATAAAGCCAGTAAGATGTATATAAAACATACAGAGATGGGTGGCACCTGTGGCTCAAAGAGGTAGGGCGCTGGCCCCATATGCCGGAGGTGGCGGGTTCAAATCCAGCCCCAGCCAAAAAACTGCAGAAACAAACAGAGAAAAGGAAAAAACTGTACTAAATTTATAATATTCAATAGATACCAATAACAAAATATGAACACAAGTCACATTGAGCATATCTTGTAATTGGAGAAGTCAAACAGACTTGAATATTACAAATTTAATACAGTTTTCTTCTTGCTTAAAACGTATATATGGGCTGGGAAGGGTGACTCACACCTGTAATCCTAGGGAGGACCTAGGTCATGGTGTATGGCACACTTCTTGGGGGCAGGACACAATAATAAAGGGGATCTATCTAACAAATGTAATCAGTGTAACCTACTTCTGGGAGGCCCAGGAAGAAGGATCACTTGAGCTCAGGAACTCAAGACCAGCCTGAGCAAAGTGAGACCCGCCTCCCTATCTCTACTAAAAATAGAAAGTTTACCTGAGCAGTTGGGGAGCAACTGTAGTCCCAGCTACTTTGCAGGCTGAAGCAGGAGGATCTCATGAACCCAGGGCTCTGAGGTTGCTATGAGCTCTGACAGCATGGCACTGCAGCATTTACAATGGAGTGAGACTCTGTTTCCAAAAAAAAAAAAGTGTATACATTTTTTGGCACCCTTTCTATGTGTGTGTATACATACATGGCATGTGTTACTAAAGTAATATCATTATTCATAAAAAAATAAAGTATTCAGCCACTGTTAATATAATAAATGTCTCTATTTTTCAGACTTCATGGCTGGATTCTTTCTGGACATCCCATGTGTGTGTGTACGTGTGTGTGTGTGTGTGTATGTATGTGTGTATATATATGTATATAATATGTTATGTGTATATATTTGTGTTTGTGTATTTATATGTATACAAATTAAATAGCACATGCACTTTATGTCCCCCCTGTATATATGAAGAGTTTTATTAGGAAGAATGAAGAATGGGCTCAGATAATTATGGAGGCTAAGCAGTCCCCTCCTCTGCCCTTTCTGAAGGGCAGAGAACCAGGGCAGCCCACTGTGTAACTCTCAGTGTGAGAACAGAGATACTAATGTTCCAGCTGACACACCCAGCAAGAAAAGGGGGTGAATTCTTCCTTCCTTTCTCCATCTTTTGTTCTTTTCAGGTCCCCAAGAGATATACTCATGCCCACCTGCATAGGGTAAGGTTATCTGCTTTACTGAGTCCATTGATTCCAGTATTAATTCCATCAGAAACACTTTTACAGGACACGCCCAGAAAAATTGTTTAGCCGAATTCCTGGCAGACCCATGATCCCTTCAAGTTAACACAAAATCAACCCTCACACCAAGTCTTCACAGAGGACCAGTTTCCCAAACTATATGTGGTGAAGGAGCCCTACCCCATCAACCATGTACTTAAACTTGTGTAATACACAATAAAAATGAATCACTGAAAATCTGACACCCAGAAAGAATACATACAAAATATGAAGCTTAATTTTTTTTTTTTCTTTTTTAGAGACAGAGTTTCACTTTATCACCCACGTAGATACTATAGAGTGCTGTGCATGATACAGCTCACAGCAACCTCCCAGTCCTGGGCTTAAGTGATTCCCTTACCTCAGCCTCCCGAGTAGCTGGGACCACAGATGCCCACTACAATGCTCAGCTATTTTTTTGTTGCAGTTTGGCCGGGTGGATTTAAACCCACCACCCTCGGTATATGGGGCTGGCGCACTACCCACCGAGCCACAGGCACCGCTCTGAAGCTTAATTTTTTATTATTAAATTTAATTATTCTGTCATATTACAAATCAATTATAACATTCTATATATAGTTTCTATTCTTATCCCCTAAGCTGGTCCCATATGCTTGAATGTTGGGATTTTATTGGGCATGCTGGGACAATTATAGGCTCATAAAGATTTATGGCCAAGGAATGCCATTTCTCTTTTAAAAGAGAAAAGCTGTTCTTTGACCGCCTTTTCAAGGATTCACTAATTCTTAAAACTGGAAATGGAGGACATTCGGGGATGCTTTGGTAAGGAGGAAGACGTGCTTCCCTCACAGTGTCTGATTTGTTCCATACATCCTTAGCAAGTACACATGTGAGGGGCAGGACACCTCTCCTGTGCACATGTGTAACTCTTGAACAATGTGGGCCTGGATGCAGAAATAGTATTATGAGGCAAAGGCAGAGGCCCCATCTTGTGAATGAGTTTTCTAGTTTCCAGAAGTAAATATTTATTGAATGAAAACATGACTGAGGAGATGTATCAAAGGGAAGAGAAAGTATCACCTCTTGGCAGATCTTATCCTCAAGGCAGGTGACCTGCTTTCTGCATAACTTCGATCCTACCATGATGGAAGGCCCTCTCACTCCCTGAGAAGAGATCAAGTAAGGGTATTGGGCCAGGGGTGTCAAATAAAGGGCTACAAGGAGTAAGAAAGGCACTAGAAGTTAGCAGAAGACAGCTCAGAGGATAGCTGTCATGATGACTAAAGAGTTTTTAAATAAAATGTAGAAAAATGACTGGGGGAGAAAACAGGGATTATTTACACCTGACAAAAAAAAAGTCTGAAGAAAGTGTGACAGGTAGTTGATATTTGAACATGTGCAGGGGTGATTACATAGGGAAGATTTGTTTTAAGAGTTTTGGGCTCCAAAGCATTCTCACGAAAAGATTACATTTTGGCCCACAAGACAATCAGGTGAGGGTGGTAAGGCTTCCACCTTAATTCTTTGACACTCTGAGGTCCTGCACTGCCACCAAGGCCAGAGAGAGTCAATAGCTTAGGCCACCAAGATGTATGGCTAGTTTTGGGGTGTCACATAGGTATTATAGAATTGCTGTAGAGGGCTGGGACTGTCTTTCTTTTATGTAGGGTTAGAAAAAGTATGGAGAATACAATGAATGAAGAATTGAAATCAAAGGAGTATGTGAATGAAGCATGTTCCAAAAGTCTTTGTACGGTTTCAACTTCACCAACTTCACAAATGTAAGGACTATAAATTTACTCCCAAGATTATGCAAAGTTTAATTAGATATGTTTATGCTTATTTTCATTTTTGTGGATATTCAAATGTTAAGTTTAATTCCTTGAGTCAGCCCCTCTCATTGAAAAAAGCAAAGACTGACTTTAATACAAAAAATTAACTTCAACATTCATAAAACTAAATAAGTATAAATAGATTTTAGGCTTTATATCTGCTTTAGTGTACAGGAAAAGGATTCTGTAGATACTATGGGTTTGTGTGATCAAGAGTGTATAAATGACTGGGAACAAGCAGAAATTCCAGGTATGTTTACAACATTCAAGACACAAGTCAAGGGCTCTGCAAAGTATCAGGGGACTCAGGTAATATCTGGATTATGGATTAAATGATCAGAAAACGTGACAGAGGCAAATACATAATGTGAAGAAAAGGTAGAGTTGGAAAATAGGATGGCAGGGAGGGCAGAGGGACCCTGAAAGGCCAGAAAGGGGCAGATAGACCTGCTGAATTGGTGAGTGGGGAAGGGGTTGTGCCAAACCCTCCTCCTGTAGTCCCTCCCCGACCCTCAGAAACCCTTTGTGACTCTCTTGTGCTCTGTGATGCAGCCATAGGACTAAAGCCAAGCCTGGCACCCTGGGCACTCAGGTGCATCAGGCAGACCTGCTATTCTGACAATGGAGAATATTTGTTTTCTGAGCAGAAGGTCCATGCTCAACTGTATTGGGTGGACCCCTGATTCACCTTTCATATGGGTTGGGGTTACTCTATCTGCAACTGTGGTACCTGGTGGTGAAACCAATTTTTCAAATGGCCTGAGAAATTTAAGAAGTCTGAAAGGTAAGGAACATGTAATAGAGATTCTTTGTTGTTGTTTCCAATTCCTGTTTCAACTTTTTTAAATGACATTGGTTAGCTTAGAGATTGATAGAGCACCATTCATCTGGGAGGGGAGATTGGGCAGGGAGGGGAGGTCAGGAGGACTATGGTTTCTACCTCAGGCTCACAGGCCACCTATCAGGTGTGTTTCCAGGAAAAAAACACAAGGGGATTTTGTGGTCCTGGATTGGCATATATAGGAGGTGTGGGTTCTCTGAAAGAGAACAGTCTCACCTGACACCTGACACTACATTCCCTTGTCAGGGCCACTCAGCCAGTCCTTCTGTGTTGGGCTGATCGGAAGAGCAAGGTCAAGAGCCTCTGGGGTTGGTATTAGGAGATAAAGTGGGCGTGAGATGGGGGTTATCACTAGTGATGGGGTAAGGTTGCAGTTGGATTGGGGTTAGGGTCATGATTAAGTTTTAGGTTTGGAGGACTAGAGTTAGGAGTTAAATATTAGATGTTATGGTTGGACCACTAAGGTTAGTGGTTTAGGGTTAAGGCTAGGGGTTTGGGTTAGAGGTATGGTTTGAGTGAACAGGTTAAGTTTTAGTTACTATTAGTGGGTTAGAGTGTTAGATTTAGGGCTGGGGTTTATAGTTAGAGCTACAGGTTAAGGTTAGAATTAGGGTTGGAGTTATGGTTGGGATTGGCATTAAGGACTATGGCCAGAGTTAGGATCAGTGGTTAGGGTCAAGGTCATGGTCAGAGTCAGGTTAGGGTTGCAGTGTATAACTTGGACAAGGTCAGGTGTTTGGGTCAGTGTTAGCAGTAGGGGTAGGAGCTGGAGTTGGAATTGGTGTTGATACTAGAATTGGGTTAGGGTTTTGTTTCGGTCTTAGAGATTAGAGTTAGGATTAGGGTTAGGGTTCAAGGTCAGAGTTAGACTCAGGGTCAGGGCTAGTGTCAGGGGCTGGGGTTATGAGTTAGAGTTTTAGACTTAATTAAGGTTTTGAATTAGAGTTTTTGTGAGATTAGGCTTAGAGAGTTATGGTTCAGCAGTAGGAGACAGCATTAGGGTTAGGAGTAAGAAGTTAAGGTAAAGGTTAGGCCTATGATTAAGGCTAGTGTGAGGTTTAGGTTGAGAGGTAGGGAATAGAGGAAGGGTTACTGTTAGTACTGATACTGGGGTTTGAGTTAAAGGTAGGGTTGGATGGGATTTAGGGTTATGGGGTCCCTGTTAGGGTCAGGAGGTGGGATTAGTGTTAGGAGGTTGTGGCTGGGTTATGTTTATGGTTAAGGATTAGGATCCAAGTTGAGTGTTAGGGTTAGATTGAGGAGCTAGGTTTGGTGTTGGGGTTAGGGTTAAATGGTTAGGCCTGGCATTTAGTTTAAAGTTGGGGTAGGGGTATTAGTCAGGATATGGTTGTGGTTAGGGGTTAAGGTTAGTGTTTAGGGTTAGCTGTTAGGGTTAGGGTAAGTTGAGAAGTTCAGGGTAGTGTTAGATTTAGGGTTAAAGATTAGCGTTAAGGGATTAAAGACAGGGATAGTGATAGGCTAGGGCTAAGGTTAGGGGGTTATGGATAGATTTTACTTTATAGTTAGGTTGTATGGTTTAGGGTTAGTTTTGGGGTAAGGCCAGTACCAGGGCCATGTTTAGGGTTAAGAGTTAGAGATCAGGGGTTAGGGCTAGAGTTATTAGTGTTAGGAGTTAGGAGTTCAGGTCAAGATTAGGGATTATTGTTAGGTTTAAGGTTACTGATTAAAAGCAAAGCATATATTTTAAAGACAGACTAGTTTCAGAGTCTCTCTTAGCTACTTCCTATATAAATTTGGCCAAGTTACTCCATTTCTTTGCCTCAATATCCACACATGTAATATGGGAATAATTACAGAATCTATTTCCTGGGGTGGTTGTAATAAGAAAATGAGTTAAATAAATATAATGCTAATACAGTTAGATTATATATGTTATATCCTGTTTTATTTATATAGCTACATATGTGAAATGCCTGGCAACATTTAATAGCTATTAACCAACCTAAGAAATAAGTTATGAAAATGTCTTAATTCTACAAATAGCTAATTTCAACTTAAACATTGAGTAGGAAAAGAAATTTAATAGGAGAGGACACTTGATGATACTGCATATAGTACTGGAGAGAGAATTTACCTCCCATGAGCTGTCATTGTCATGGATCATTTCAAACATGTAGGCAGAACTGGCATAATTCAACTTTACAGTTTGCAATGTCATTACAACTGTCAATGTAACAGAAAACTCCATAACATACTTAAATAACCTAAAATATCTTTCTCCATTAAATTGGTAGCCTCCCAATGCCGACTGCTCTATTTAATGATCAATTTTAATAATTATATAATTTTCCTTTTTATTTTATTGATATACAGCTGGATCATAAAATAACCCTGAAAGTAATTGAATAACTACTTTTAAAAGGTCTTCATAATTGAGTTTTAATGTTTGGCAGGAAAAGAAAATGTAATTTTCTGTGGAACTTACCAGGTAATTTTACTGATAGGGAAATTTTTTAACAGATCTTTTAACCTACACATTTTTTTTAACAAGACACCTGAGAACATTTTTTCAGTGAAATGAATAGATTAAAACATTAGGAGTGCTGGAACCACACTCAAGGATGCTCCTTTTCTCTCGTCTTCCCCTATTACCAGGTTTTATTGTTTCCTTTCAAAGTTATCCTAGTCTTTAAAAGGCTTTTCTCCACACAGTGAATATATCTGGCCAATTCAAATCTTTTTCACCACCCAGTACTCTCAAGATCAATTTAAAAATAGGAAGCTTGAAAGGTCTGGCTGGGAAAATACAAAGGCTCAAGGAGGAATCATGAAGGATAAGCAGCTGGCCTTTCTTCTTCTTGTAGAACTGCAGTTTATAAACTTCCTCTCTCTATGAGGCTTTTGCACCATACTGGGAAACTTCCAAAAATATCTCCATTACAGAACCATCTGCAAATCTGAAGCACATCCATGCTGACCCACAGCATAAAATGTATGACGTTCAACTTTTGTCAAAACATTTCCCCATGTAGCCAATGAACCAGTGATGACAAGGACTAAGACCTGGTTAACAACAATCACACAATTATACTCACTGGAGAAAATTCAAGGGAAGTTTGAAATAAGTCATTAGAAATGGAAGACTTGCTAAAAAAAATAATAAAACAATGCCTTATGGACATTTAAAGTATACTAAAAAACATTCCCACCATTAAGTGCCCCAGGTTTTCTAAAATTTACTTTTTCTTAGCCCACAGATTTTGACAGTGAATACTTACTAAGTTCCACTTATACTTGGAACTTTACTGGACATCTTGCTACCTTATTTTTTCATAGATATCTTATATTAAATATTGTCCATCCAAACGCTTACAAAGACAGACTTGTAGAAGCTGAATGAACACAATAGATCCTGATCAGGGCTGGTGAGATGACTGGAAAGATATAATGCTCTGTTGCTGGAGCTTCATAAAGGAAATGGAGGTGATTAGCTGAAGGAGTTCTTTAAAAACTAAACATAGGGTAACTCAATTAGAAGAAGGACCACATATGTTCGGGTCCTTCATCTAAACATTTTTCTCCCTGTTTATTGTAAAAATGACGTTGGATGAAATTTTATTTTGAAATTCTGTTTCCATCTAGTTAGAGTTCTGCTTAACTTGTTTTGGTAACTAAAGAACCTCAGAAATCTCACTCACTAAGAAGGCTGAGAAACAAATTTGAAAACAGGCAAAAAATGATGGAAGCCAAGTAACTAAAACTTCAGTTAAAATCATGCCATCAGATAAATCTAGAGAAAATTCCACTGCCATCCCCACTAGAACCACTGCCATCAGTTCTGTGGGACAGCTACCAATGCATGTATAGGACCCTGGGTGCACCACCACCACACATCCAGAGAGTTCCTGTGCCACCATCACTGATGGTGCTGTCACCATGCATTGTGTGCCATCGCTAACTGTCCTGCTATTGCTGCCACCACAGACAAAATTTTGAACTGCTCATTCTTTTCATTACTTCCTCTAGACAGCAAGATTATAGGTAAGAGCCTGTGGATGGTTTCAGTTAAGAACCCAAATGCGACCTAAGAGACATTTACAGAGGAATATTGCCCTAACTTTAACTCTTACCCCAACCAGCTTGGTACTTCCATAAGTGAGAATAATATCTCACTTATGAGATAAGTGATATCTTATGAGATAAGATCTTACTTACTGAAAGCTGGATAAGCAAAGAGGATAAATATTGGTCATAGTCTACTTCCCTGACTGCCCAAATATATAGGCATCCTTTTCCACAATTTCATTAAAAAAAAATGTTTTCTCCTAATGTAATATTAAGCTGTCCAAGCAGCCATAACTCCCGGCACCTTCATTTCAAGGGGAAACAAACTTTGCCAGTTACTTAATTCAACTTTGGTGATTGTACCCTGGTGTTATCATTTCTTCCCCTAGGTTTATTGAAGCACCATGTCTTTATCTTATTATTGAATAGTTAAATTGCAAACTTATTTCTCACCAATAACTTCTTTACAAAATAATGGGGAATAGGAAGATGAATTTTTTAAAGTAGTTAAAAATATATTTTTAAATATTCATCATTGAAGGTACTATGAAGAGAGGATAGAGTCCATATTTCTGCAACTAATCATGAAACTAAAGCCAAAACAGTTTTCCTCTTCTGCAATCCCCTGTCCTTCAAAGTACACTTTAGTTTTCTGGTGCTCTTATGCTAAAGTGAAAGAAAACATAATTATTAACAGATTCAGAGGTTAGTGGTCCTGCCTATGTATAGGGTTACAGTGGCCTTAAATGTTTAGCTTTTTTCTATATTTATTGAATGGCACCAACTTTAATCTCTAAGAATGCGAAGCTCGAATAAATAACACAACAATCTGCACCTGGGAATATCATATTCAAAGTATAAAAAACAATGACAGACAGGCGATTGAACTAAGGTACACAGTTATTATTTACCAATAAAAAAATAAAAAAAAAAAAAAAAACAATGCCAGGCCCTTTAGGGGATTTACTGACTAAATCATATAGGATGTTGTTGACTCCCATCCCCAAGCACCACCCACTGTTTTAGAGATTAAATTTGGCATGCCGTAATCTAGTTGAAGAAAAATTCAAAAATAAGCAAAAGCTGCTCCAGATAAGAAGCAAAATATCTCCTACACATGAAAAATCAAAGTGAAAGGACACGCCCAAAAGAACACAATAACTCCATAACATTGGATAACAATCAAAATGAGAATATTGAAATGACTGATAAAGAACTTGGAATGTGGATTGTAAGGAAGCTTAATGAAATGTGTGAGAAAATAGAAACCCAACACAAAGAAACCATAAAAGCAATGCAGGAAATTAATAAATAAATTATTTTAAAAAATCAATGTCAGAGAAGAAATCTTCAGAAAAGCCAGATAAAAGCACCTTACCTATGAAGAAACAAGGGTAAGAATTGCAAAAAACTTCTGATCATGAAATATGCAAGCAAGAAGAGTAGAGTGAAACTGTGTTGAATGAAAAAACAAGTACCAAATTGTCAGCCAACCTAGAATTCTATGTCCAGTGAAATTAGAATGCCAATTCTTCTCAAGTTGATCTATAAATTCAACACAATTCTGAATATGGTCCCAGCAATGATCGTTGTAGGTATCAGCAAATTGGTTCTAAAGTTTACATAGAAAAAAGAATAGTTATGGAAATATTGAAAAATAAACAAAAAAGGAACAAATCACACTGTCTGATTTCAAGACTTAATATAAAGCTACAGTAATCAATGGTACTAGTTAAAGACTAAACTTGTAGGTCACTAGAACAGAATATAAATACCATAATGACCCACACAAATATAATTAATTGACCTTTGACAAAGGGTGAAGGCCATTCAATGGGCAAAGCAGTGTCTTACCAGCAAATGGTGCTGAAAAATAATAAGGTAATGAAAACTTGTCACAGATCGGAAGAGAGCAAGGAGAATGCAAACTAAATGTAATGTAATATCCTGGATTAGATCCTGAAACAAGCAAAAAGAAAGACATTAGTGGAAAACTTTGTATAATATAAAGTTTACAGTTCAGTTAAGATTATTGTACCAATGTTAAGACAATGTTTTGACAAATGTCCCATGGTTAGGTAAGATTCCATTAGTAAGAGTCCATTAGGAGAAAGCTACATGAGAGGAATATGGAAAAACTGCGCTATCTTTGCAAATTTTCTGTAAATATAAAATTATTCTAAGATAAGATTGTTTTTTAAAGAATAAAAATTAAATTACAGTGAGATAAAACATAATTATAAAGATTATAATTCATGAGATGAAATATTAAGACTATAAAAGCAAAGATAATAAGGAATTACTGGAAATTAAAAGTTTTAAATATTATTGAATATATGTATATATATACACAGACATATACTAATAAACATATATATAAATGAAAAGAAAATAGGAGAATCATTTTAGTTTTTTGAGCTGGGGCTGGGCTCAAACTGGCCACCCTCAGCATATAGGGTCGGCACCCTACTCCTTGAGCCACAGGTGCCGCCCTAGGAGAATAATTTTAAGTCATTAGTTTACATCTGGGAATGAGAGAGAATTGAGGGATTAAAAAATGTTAAAGAACTACCAAAAAGTAAAATCCATTAATTAGGTGTTTTATATTATATGAAGAACACTTCAAAAACTTTCAGTGGTTGTTTTCATACTCTAAAGAATAAGCCATACATAAATCATTAATATCATTAAAAATAAATTATTTTTAAATTAGAAATTGTTTAAAAAATCAGTCTTCTGATTTAAAATAGAATGGCATTAGTTGCTCTTAATGCTATCATCCAAATCCTCATCCAAAGATAAAAAATTAAATAAGGTAAATTTAGATTGAAAATCAATACTTTGACACTATCTCCTCACCCCACAACCACACACACACACACAAAAAGACAATAATTGACCTGTTTAACAAATTAAACATTCAGAACTTCTAACTTGGGATGGTATGTTATTGGGCTGAGGGAAATAGCTCACTAAATAGAAGGTCTGTCTGTTTTTGGATCAACACAGAAGAAATGAGATGCTGGTTCTTTTTCTCTGGGAGTGCTGCTCTTGAAATTGATTCTTTTCTATGTCCAAACCATTCTTCTACTTAAACATCTTAGTAGAGATTATGAATTTGGAAATCAATTGCATGGTAAGTACCAGATTTGGCAGTGATGGTTTAGGAGATGGTGGTAGAGGAGAGCAACAGAGGAAGTGACTGTGGCAGTAACATGTTAGATTGTGGGAACCACAGCCCTATAGGAAAGTATTCTTAGGAAGGTGAGGGTGAAGTGGAGCATTAAGAGCTCTATTAGAAAAATATTTTTTGTTATTTTTTTCATATTTATATTCATATTTGTTGTTATTTTTTCACATTTATATCTGCTCAAAATTTCAAAGAGAGATGAAGTAAAAGAAGACAATATTTCCACAGATCTGCATTATCTGGAATGTTCTGGAATTTTCTCTGAGCTGTATATGTCAACTTTACATAGTTTAGCTCGCAGTGTGGAATGAAAAATAGAACAGAAACAAATTGAACAGAAAATGGGTAATTCAGGGCAGCACTGGTGGCTCAAAGGAGTAGGGCGCCAGCCCTATATACTGGAGGTGGTGGGTTCAAACCCAGTCCCAGCCAAAAAAAAAAAAAAAAAAAAGGAAAGAAAGAAAGAAAAAGAAAATAGGTAATTCATATTTCTGTTTGAAAACTGACAATGAATAAACAGGGAAGAAAACAATATGGGATCTATTCAACATACTGAAAACAAAAGAAATAAGTATCATTAAAGGTTCCCAGGAATCAGTACACTACTGAGACTGATCTCTTATTTTCAACAGACAAAATTCTTAGAAAATGTGCATTTTTTTCTTTTTTTAAAAATTAAATCATAAACACATAGATCATGTATACATTAATGCATTTATGGGGTACAATGTGCTGATTTCATATAGAATTACGAACCCTTACATCACAGTGGTTAATATATACCTCAACTCGTTTACTAAACTATTGTGTTAAGACATTTATACTCTATACTAATAGATCCAACATGTACCTTTGCATTATGCACCATAGGTGTGATCTCGCCATTTACCTTCCCTTGGTCTCACCTACCTCATCCCCTCCAATCCCACCCTTGTCCCTCCTTCATCTTAGGCCATAGTTGTGATCTATTCTTTATATGAAAATATGAATGACTGCAAATTGGTTTCATAATCATACTGAGTACATTGGATATTTTTCCTTCCATTCTTGAGATACTTTACTAAATAGGACATGTTCTAGCTCCATCCATGTAAACATAAAAGAGGTGAACTGTCCATCTTTTTTAAGTCTACATAATATTCCATGATATACATATACCACAATTTATTAATCCATTCATGGGTCAATGGGCACTTGGGCTTCTTCCATGATTTGGCTATTATAAATTGAGCTGCAATGAACAATCTTGTACAAATATCTTTGTTATAAAGTGATTTTTGGTCTTTTTGATATACACCTAGTAGAGGAATTGCAAGATCAAATTTGCTGAGGTTAGACTTATGACCTAAGATGTGATCAATTTTGGAGGATGTTCCATGGGCTGATGAGAAGAATGTGTATTCAGTTTTGTTAGGATGAAACTTTATGTAGATGTCTATTAAATTTAAGTGTTGTATGGTGAAGTTTAAGTCTAAAATTTCTTTGCTTAGTTTCTTATTGGAGGATCTATCCAACATTGCCAAAGGGACGTTAAAATCTCTAAATATTATGGTGCTGGAAGATATTAAACTGCTCATGTCTGTTAGTATCTCCCTTATAAATTGAGTATCTCATTGGGTGCATAAATGTTATAATTGTTAATTATAAATGTTAATGTTAATAATTGACATCTCATCATGTTGAGTGTTTACCTTAACAAATATGAAGTGACCATCCTTGTCTTTCCTTACTTTTGTTGGTTTAAAGCCTAGTTTATCTGCAAATAAAGTTGCCACCCCTGCTTATTTCTAATTTCCATTTGCCTGTATTACAGATACCCAACCCTTCACCCTGAGCCTATATTATCCTTTAAGGTAAGATGAGATTCTTGTATGCAGAAGATATCTGCCCTGAGTTTTTGTATCCAGTCATCCAACCTGTGCCTCTTAAGAGGACAGTTTAAGCCATTCATGTTAATTGAATGTATTTATAAGCCTGGTAGTATTTTGGGTGTCAAGTTTTTTGAAAGTCCAGCGGACATTTTGAATCTTTTCACCACTGTAGAAATTGGGTTTTGGTCAAGAATTTCAGAATGAGTTTACTTTGGTGGTAGAGTATTGTGCTAGTCATTATAGAGGATGGGCCTGAGGATATCCTGAAGAGCTGGTTTGGTAACCAGAAAATTTCTTCAATGTATGTATGTCATTAAAGTGTTTACTTCTCCATCATAAATGAAGCTCAATTTAGCTGGATACAGGATCCTGGGCTGAAGTTGTTTTGTTTGAGGAGATTAAATGACCATCCTCTTCTAGCTTGAAAAGTTTCAGCACATAAATCTGCAGTCATTCTAATATTCTTCCCCTTGTAGGTTATGATTTTCTTATGTCTGGCTGCTTTCAGGATTTTCTCCTTCATATTAACTCTGGTAAAATTAATTACAATGTGTCTAGAAGATGCTTTATTTGGATTGAGTCGTGCTGGGGTTCTGAAACTGCTATCTGAATTTCAGTATCTCTTGCCATGCTTGGGAAGTTCTCGTCCATTATCTCTTAGAGTAGAGTATCTGTGCCTTTTGGACCATCCTTTTCTCCTTCAGGGATTCCTCTGAGGCAAATGTTTGCTCTTTTGGAGTGGTCCCACAATTCTCTCAGGGAATTATCAATTTTTGCTCTCCACTTCTCTTCTTTATTGAGCATTTGGGAGTGTTCAAAAGCTTTGTCTTCAGTGTAAGAGATCCTTTCTCCTGCCTGGTCCATTCTGTTACTCAGGGATTCTACTGTATTTCTCAGATCTTTGAGGGCTGCAAGTTCTTGCCTCAATGTGTTAAAATCTTTGGTGATTTTGTCTTTAAATTCCCTGAATTCTTGAGACAACTTTTGAATTGCTCCTTGAATTTCTAATCCCATCTTTACCTCCATTCTGTTCATCTTATTTGCAATCCAAATTCTGAATTTGATTTTTGACATTTCAGCCACTTGTTTATGAATGGGATCTTCTGGTGTATCTCCTTATGTCATTCCTTGGGGTAGCTGATCTACTGTGATTATTTATGTTTTCAGAGTTTTCTGGCTGATTCTTCCTCATGATTATTTTTTACTGTTTGGTTAGAGAAGCTGGCAAGATGAAATTGAATTGAGGGCTCCCAGAGTTGTAATTAACCAAACCTTTACCAAAGAACTGGGACTGGTGATTTGTGGCTTTTCCCTTGGAGCTTTTCAAAGGTCCCATTCAGAACTATTGCCTGAAACTCTGGGCACCTGCTTGGTGTTGTGGGGCTCAATGGCGCTGACTGGTATTCAGTTGGTCTCTGTCCAATCCTAGTGAATCAGTGGCTTTGGGCTGAAATCTCAGCTGTGGAGATATATAAATAATTAAGACACCCCACCAACTAAGACACCCTGCCCCCATACTGGTGACAACTGGAAAGGGAGAATCCCACATTTCCACAACAAGACACCCAGGGTACAACCTTGGTGGGTCCCTGGGTGAATGGCCCACATCAAGAGTTCTACCACAATTGTTCCAGTCCACACAATCAGATAGGAGAGTTCAAAAGGTCTTCAGCATTTAGGCAGTGGGGGTCCACTGGTAGCTCAATTTGACCCCAGTAGGAGGGACCATGGAGCTTCCACCACGGTCAGGGGCAGTGCTGCCACTGTCAGGGGTGGTGCCTCCGGTCTTGGATATTGCTGTGTGCAGGTTGCAGGAGCCTGCAGGGAGCTGGAAGGCATTGCCACCAGCCACAGGGCTCACAGCAGTTGGGTGGAAAATCAGAGGGCAGAGTCATGGGCATCTGGGGCCTCAGGGGTCACAGGAGCTGGGCAGGAGTCATTGGCTACTGGTCATGGGTCTCAGGAGCTGTGCATGGAGCCAAAGGGCAGAGTCACTGGCCTTGGCCACAGGTGGCAGAAGCTGGGCAGGAGTCACCGCCCCAGGCCACAGGTCTCAGGAGCTGGGTGGGAGTCACTGGCTGTGGCCACATGAGTCACAGTAGCTGGGTGGGAGTTGCCTGCTGTGGGCTGCAGGTCGCAGAAGCCTGGCGGGGTGCTGAGCCACCCACTGCAGGCTGCCAAGCTGGGGAGCCAGTGGGCCATAGTCCATTGTGGTTGGTAGAGTACAACCTGAAGTATGCTCTTTCCAACATGGAGGAGGTCTCTCTCCCCTTGTGACTCCCTGCTTCTATTAAAGTCATAGTTTCAGCACAACTGCCCCACACCTCATGAGGTGCCCTGCTGTAGCAAAAATCTACCAACCTCTATGGATTTTGCAGGGGGTAACCTTCTAGACTGCCAGGAGAGGGGGGGATGGGTAGATTGGGAGTTCAGAAAGATAGGAAGAATATTAGATCAACTTTTGGCCCAGGCAAGAGACTACCTGGACTTGCGGTATCTTTCCATGGAGGGAGTCCTGGTCCTCAGTTTTTCTCTGTTCTCTCCTCACCTCAAGTTGCTTTCCTGGGGGGAGAGGGGAAGGATTCTCATCCTCTTTGGGATGGGTTTTGTACCTGAAATTTGTTTCCTTGGAGTCCCAGCTTGTCGCAGCAGGGGTGATGCAAACCTATCAATCCTCTCTCTCAGCTCGGCTCCCGATCTTCCACTTCATTGAGTTATTTCTGGCCATTATTTCTCCCTCTGGATAGGAGCCTCTGCTGAAAGCTGACTTCAGTTGGCCATCTTGCCTCCCTCCCCTGAAAATGTGCATTTTAATAGTCAAAGACATACAAAGTAAAAGATTAGGGATATTTAAAAAAAAAAAAAGACTGAGTTTTTCTTGAACACTAAGAGATTTAAAAATATATCATTAACTTTTACTTAATAAGAAAATGACATGAGATTCATTATTTTCATCCCTGTTCAATTTTTAAAGATTGTATGCTTCATGACACCTAAACACAGAAAAAATAAAGGGTCAACAATTGCTCAAAGTCAATATTGCTCAAACTCACTTTTCTATAAATAGAAAAAAAAATAGAAGAGAATGAAATAATTCCCTATAATCACACATAGTTTTGAGTGAGCATATGCCTTAGTTGAAATAGTGCCTCTGGATCAGCCACATTGTCTCACACTTTCCAAAGGAAAACAGATGTCTTCATTTCAAGGCTGTCAGAGATCTCAGACTGCAAATGTTGTTACTACTGCCATGGACTCTGTCATAGCACATGTCAGCTGTAGAGCAGTTACCTAAGCAACACCTGCCCTTGAATTAGAGCAACAATATGGTAAAATCACTGCAGTGCTTTAAATTATTCTCCCAACTTTATTTTGTTTTCCTTATTCAGGCTTGGATAATACATGAAAATGTGACCTTTAACCACAACAGTGTCAGTGGCCATATCAGTGGTATACCAGTCCCCAAAGAAGTTGCAAATTCTGATTCTTTCCCAACTGAACAGTGTTAGCCATAAAAACAAAGCTGTCTCCAGAAGCCCACCTGCTATTAAAATGTATATGACAGACATGTAATGATTTTCCACCTGTCAGTGAATCATTTGGCAGAGAATTTTCTCCAGTGTCATAATTTAATATTCACACCCACACATTCACACATCTTAAGTAAAGCAAAACAAAGATCTGTATTAAGAGATAATGTATGCCAAAAATATTATTAAAATACTTCAGTGTATTTATTATTGCCAGATGTCCACAAGTTTTCTCTATTTTCAAATGAAAAACTAGATTCAGAGAGATTAATAAATTGACTAAGGTCACAAACTGACAAGGGACAGAACTGGGTATCAACCCAAAAGCCTTATAAACCCAAGGCAATATCTCAACTGACCTACAATTATTTCTTAAAGATATGTGATGTATGCCCTAATCCATTTTTTAATGTACAAAACAAGTTAAAGAAAAAAACATGCGGGCTCAAGAGAGCTTCCAAAATCTGCAGGCTCTCAAAGTGTGTTAGACCTTAGAGCTCATTTATTTCACTTTCAACTTGCAAAAAACTCTTCCACAGTAGCCTGATTGGTGATTTCCCAAGCACCAAACACTCCTGGGGGCACAGTGAAAGGGAATGACATTGGTTTATAAAATAGACTGTTCAACATTTGAAAATCCCTAAGCATAAGAAACTTTTTACTTAGAGTGAGTGAAAATGTTCTTTCCTTAAATACCTATTTTTTTCTACTCTCAGGTCCCACTGTGTGTAGTATTTGGTGCATGCTATCTTTAAAAATGGAAAGATAGCTATAATAGTTTTTCTAAGTCAGCCTTTGGCTAGGATTAAAGAAGCATCTATTACTGGTTTTCCCATGACATGGATTCTAGTCACACTCCTCTGGCAACTAGAGATAATGTGCCAGCACATTGACTAATATATGGGGTGGGGAGGAAAAAATGTCCCCCAAATCAGGTGCTATATTTCTGTTTATATAGGCTAAATTAAATTGTGTTTATGTCAATTATGCCACACTGCTGACTCACAATGAGCTTGGACTCAAAACCTCTGATCTATAAATAGCTAATAAAGCTATTAGAGCATTGTATGGTAGGTAATATTTAAACTATAACACATGAGAATCAACAATTATTCTGTTTAGATTATATGTCATTAGTTTCAAGGCTGAGCATTTTTTAAAGATTATGATTCTTTAAAACCATAATCCTTAATATTAGAGTTATCTTAATGAGGGTATTATTTCTCTGGCATTGCAAGTCTTATCTAATGAATGCCCACAACAGCCCTATGAATTAGATATTGTTCCCTTTCTCCAGGTAGGGAAAGATAGAGTCAGTCAGATTAAAAGTCTGAAAGTTATAGAGCAAGTACGTGTCACAGCGAAATTTAACCCATGTGTGTCTGATTCTGAAATCTTAGTCCTTCACAGTATTTGTCAAAAAATTTGACATATTTGGCTTCTATTTAGCTGACATTGAATCAGCTATGAACTGCCATAACAGCATTATTATTCTTTCCAGCTTTATCTATCTTGCTTGTAAGGATATAACAATAGTCTTGGCCACATGCCTTACAGAAATCTCAATTGGCTCTGGGCTCATTCTGTAGCTCTATGAAACTGTTAACCTTATCAAAACAGTAATGTCAGCATGTGTTATCAGACTTATTTCAATAAATTTGTTTTATTTATGCATTTACTTTAAGAAATTAATTTTGAACCCCAATTATTATAATTTCCATCCTTAAACATTTTAAACATATATTTAATAACCTGCTCTAAAATCTTGTCAGATTCAATATTAAGGCCATTGATCTATATTCCAGGAATTTAGTTCCTTCATCATTTCATCCATTCTTCCCTACACCCATTCTTTCTTTCTTTCCTTCCATATGTACATACAGGGCATGTTAAATTCCCACCGAATGTTAAGCAATATGTTTGGTGCTGAAAAACACATATACACACACAAATCAGGCTTTTGCAGCTAAGAGTAAAATCAGGCTTTTGCAGCTAAGAGTAAGTGAGACATGTAAACAAACATAGCAGTTTGACGTACACCATAATACGAATGTGTGCAAAGTGTTTTGGGAACACAGGAGGAGAAATGCACAATCTCAAGGTAAGGGGCCTTGAAGTTTATATTTGAACAAAGTCTTTGAAAATGACGAGATGCTCTCCACATGAGCACATGAAGGAAAGACAACTCATAGGCAACAACTTGAACAAAATAGCAGAGGCATGAGTCAGTGGGCCATCAGCTGAAGATGAGACATATCAGTCAGTGGCTTATTTTTAAGGATCTTGTAATCCATGGTAAACATCTAGTACTTTGTCATGAATCATAAGATGTTATTTAAGGATTTTAATGAGGTTGAATTTATTTTCTATAAAGGTAACTCTTGCAGCTATGTAAAAAGTGGAATGGAAAGAGTAGACCCTAGAGTTAAGAGAACCATTTTGGAGGATTTTGCACTAAATTGGGTAAGAAAAAATGAAAATATAATCTACAAAATTGGCAGGGAGAAACCTGTGAACCTTGGTGTACCCTGAGTGTTATGGTAAAGAGCACAGGGCCCTAGAGCCCATTTTGCTTACTAGCCTTGTAATCCTGTGTAAACTACCTAATGTTCTCTTGCCTCATTGTGCATATATGGAAATGGAGGTGCTAGTGATAAACCATTTAGGATAATACTCAAGAGATCCTAGTAGTTGGTATTATTAGATTGTCATTCTGAAGAAGGATGAGTTTTGAGGCTCAGCTGAGGGATAATGAATTCAAGCACTGAATTTGAAATGTTTACAGAATACTCACTGGAACTCCCTAGAAAGCTGGATGTATTTGGACTCAGGAAGGGACAGAGATATTTTTGACTCTCAAAACCATCAACAGAGAGAAGATAGGTTAAAAAATGGCACTCAGAGGAAGACGTCACTCAAGGGCAGATCGAAGAGGAATTCACACAGCAGAACAAAATAGAGGGGTAGGAATAAGAATCGAAAATAAAACTTCATGAGTCCAAAGGAGTAGAAAGACTGAAGAACAGAGAATGGCTCACCAGGTCCCAACATGAGACAGGGGACAGATAAATTGAGCACTGGCATGAATGACATTGGTAAACTACATGGTGGACTGGAGGAAGTGGAGGAAGTGGACATCAGTTATCCTCTTTGGAAGCATGGCTATGAGAAGAGTGTAGCTGCAGAGAGAGTACTTCTAAAATAGCAAATGAGAAGGAAAATAATGCAAAAGAGGTTAATGTCTTAGAGAAGAAAAGATAATTTGAAGTTGGATAGGAGATTAGAGGAATGAAGACAGTGGAGAGAATAGCTTACTAGGAAGAAAGATAATGTTTCCACACAAAAAAAAGGGAATGATGTAAAAATAAATAATATTTCAATTTGGTCATGCAGAAAGGACCTTCTATTCCCTCCATGAAGTAGAATGCAAAATCATCTCCTGAGAATAAGAGTAACAATCATTTTGGAACCAAATGGTAGATCAGTAAGCATTAGGAGTTGCCCATATAGGGAAAAGAAAAAGAACAAGAATTGTAAAATAGAAATCTATAAAAGATTGCTATATTGTACCAGTTTGAGGTTTGAAGCCATAAATTTGTGCACATATAAATCAAACATAAATCTCTATCATTATGTGGGTTTTCTCTAGTAATGGTTGGCTGCAAAGTATTATATGTACCATGGATTCAACCATGTTTATTTCTTGAGATGCTTAGACACGTGCTTTACATATATTTGCTCATTTTATTTAAGTTAAAGTCTTAAACAGAGTTTCATAGTTCTCTTTATAGAGATCTTTCACGTCCTTAGTTAGATACACTCCTAGATATTTCATCTTCTTTGGCACTATTGTAAATGTAGACCTGCCATTTGATCCTGCAATTCCTCTTCTAGGTATATATCCAAAGGACCAAAAATCATTTGGCAATAAAGATATTTGCACCAGATCATTCATTGTAGCTCAATTCATAATTTCTAAGTCATGGAAGAAGACCAAGTGCCCATCGACCCATGAATGGATTAATAAATTGTGGTATATGTATACCATGGAATACTATGCAGCAGTAACAAAAAATGTTTACATAGATGGAGCTGGAAAATATTCTTCTTAATAAAGTATCTCAGGAATGGAAAAAAAGTATTCAATGTACTCAGTACTACTGTGAAACCAATTTATAATAACTCACACTTGCATTTGAAAAATGAAACACAACTTTAGTCTAGGATGAAGGAGGGAAGGGGAGGGATAGTACGGGATAGTAGGGGACCACAGTTATGGAGCACATTGCAAGTAGAAGTTGGATCTATCATGTGTAGAACACAAATGTCCTAATGCTATAATTGGGTAAATGAGGTGAAAGCTATGTTGATTAGTATGATGTAAGCACTCCAATTTGTA
>CAUYPK010014001.1:0-14190 GCA_963574355.1 Loris lydekkerianus
TGTGCGATCTCCAACCTTCTCTCCTGGTATAGCTCGAATCCTCCAGGTTACTTACTAAATTTCCATCCTTTAACTCTCCTTCTGGACGGGAGCCTCTGTGAAAAGCTGGCTTCAGTCCGCCATCTTGTCTCCCCCCCCTTCTTCTTTTTTAAAAGTTTCTCCTCATGTTTCTGCTGAGGTCTTTCTCTCTGAATCCTCTTTGAATATAATAATTTTCTCCTCATTGTGACTAATATGTTTATGAAATCCATTGTTATATAAATTTATGTTTTTACTTCTTTAATTGTCATTTAATTCTTTGTATAGACACAGATTTCTCTCTGAAAATGCTATTTTATAATATAATTACTTAAATATGCATATTTCAAAATTCATATAATAGCTTCTATCTATATTTCCCTTAAATATGTTTCTATTGTTTATATTTCTGTGTGTGGATATGTTGTACAGCTGTGGTCACAGGGTGTAAACATGAGACAAACTGACATAGTGGTTAGTCACAGTGAGGTTTTATTTTGCTTCATTTTGTTCCGTAGTTCACTTTTGTCATAATGGTAAGTTTTTCCTAACACTCATTCATCAGTTTGGGCCTAACAGATGTTGAGTTTTTGACAGAACATTAGAGCAGATATATTTAATGAAGTGGGAAAAAGCAATTTAAAAAATGGACAATGAAATTGAACTAATCAAGCCCCAAAATAAAGTTCTGAGGATGCTGACTGTGCAAAATTCAAAATTTTGGGCAAATTTCCTTGTACATGTTTTGAATTTGTAAATTTAAAAAAGGTGAATAATTAGATGAATAGATAGATAACGTCCCTATATTGAATCATTCTTTGTGCCACACAACATTCTATTGCTTCATTTTTTAAAATTGCTTAGAAATTGGAATGAGGCACATGGAAACTCAGACTTGAGGATATGTAATTTACCAGTTACAAAGATAGGAGAAACATATTCAAGCTTTAATCCCAAGCTGTTCATGCTCTGCAGCCTAGTGACTTAAATTTCACACAGTTGTTTCAATCAGTGAAATAAATACCCTACCGTTTTATTAGCCTTTGGGGGTGATTGGAACAATCTCTCTAAGTTGCTAGACCTACATAATAAAAGGAGTAGAGAAATATCAGTGGGAGGTGACAATAGTGGTGTTCAGACAAGCAGATGATCCTGGTTATCGGCTAAATTTTAGCTAGACAAATAAGTGGGTCTGAATCAACCTTTTAAGTTGAAAGTTACTCTATTGCAAAATATACTTGCTAAAGGTTTGCCCTTGTAAGCCATGAACTATGGTTTTTAATTCTCTGCAATGTGTGCAAGTGCGTTTTGCACTAGTATATATAACAGTGAGCCGGGAAATTTATTGGTGAAATGAAAGTATAACATCCACTTTGAAGTGGCAAGCAACACTTTTTTTTTTCCTAGTTGGGGCTCCTACATCTACATCTAGTTGCTATAGTAGTTGCTGATGAAGATGAAAAGAGCTTAAATTAACAATGATGAATTGTAAAAAAAACACAGCTACAGTCAAATATTCCAAGCACCAATAAAAAGATTTAATAGCACTTTTATCTTAATATAGAAATTTTACATTCCTTTAAAAATATTTATTTGTAATTATTATGAATACATTATAGTTATATATCTTGATAGGGCACATATGATGTGATAAATGCATATGACATGAATTAATCCAAACAGGGAAATGGGGAAATTCATCACCTTAGGCCTTTAATATTTGTCCCTGTTAGGAACATTTCAATTCCTCTTGTTTAGCTATTTTAAAGTATACCCTAAATCATTGACTTATTGTTGATTATAGTCACTTTGTTGTGTTATCAAATATTGGTCATTCTACCTAACTATGTATTTGCAACCATTAAACATCCCACTTTATCCCTCCCTACCACTACCACCATTGTCCTTCCCAACTTCTGGAAACCATCATTTTATTCTGTCTCCATGAGATCCAAGCTTGTTTTTTTTTTTTTTTTTTGTAGAGACAGAGTCTCACTTTATCACCCTCGGTAGAGTGCCGTGGTGTCACACAGCTCACAGTAACCTCCAACTCCAGATTTCCTTGCCTCAGCCTCCTGAGTAGCTGTGACTACAGATGCCCACTACAACGCCTAGCTATTTTTTTTGTTGCAGTTTGACTGGGGCTGGGTTTGAAACCGCCACCCTCAGTATATGGGGCCAGCGCCCTACCCACTGAGCCACAGGCACCGCCCCAAGCTTCTTTTTAAATATAGATTGTATTTAATGCTAAAGAAAACTAAAAAAAAAATATATATATATATATATATACACATATATATATGCATATATACATATATATATATTTATCTATTAATAACCTGAGATTTCTATTATGGCTAAAATAAATACACTTACATAAATTACATGGAAAATATTCCAAAAGCCCCCTAAAATGTAAGGACTGCAGTCATAGAAAATATTGGGCAAAATATGTGTTGTGTTATAATTATTTTTATAATAAATTTGTGCTATAAGTTATCTTTTCACTTCTAGTAATAGAAAATTTCGGTGGAAATCTATTCAAGAACTTTGATATTATAAAGATATCATTTTCGTAAACTAATTATCTCTGTAACATTAAACATTTACCATTAAAATGTTTTTAATCAAGGCCATTTACTAGATACAGCATATATAAAGAACAGTAAGAACCAGGCCTTTATCTTATCTAACTTTTTGTATAAATATTTTTGTCTCTTTCTTAAGCAAGGAGTCTCTTCAGTCTGAGCCTCAACCAAGAATTTTATAAAAATTAAATGAGATAGTGTATCTAAAATAAAATCAAATTTCCTATCATTAATAAATGCTAGTTCTTATCTACTGCCAGATTGTATTGCTATTAAATTTTAAAATTAATAGGGAAACTCATTGATATTACATGCTCATACCATAAGGGTTGTTTAAGAATAGTTAGAACTGTATTTGAAGCTACTAACATTTTTCATTCTGTCTTACGTACACGACCAGGATTCAGATTTGAATTAAGAATCAGAAATCTGTGTTTATAATCCACTAGACATTAATTTTAGGGGCTTTAGTTGCCGTTTTGTACATGCTCCCTTTCAAAACTGTATCACATTTACATGTTAATTGTATAATAAATGAAGATAAGATGAAACAACTGGGTTAGAGTGGAAAGCTGCCTACATTTCAAGTTTTCTTTGTTCAGTAAATTTCCATTTGTCGGGTTCTAGAATTTTCTGAAAGTTTATACACTTGATTTTGCTTCCAGTCTAAGGGTAAGGGGAATCAATCTTTTCATGTCTGTGTGTAGGTTAACCTCATAGAAATTTTATACCAGAATTTCAATATATTGATTCATAATAAAAATTTTAATTAAATAAAATGATCCAAAATATGACTATTTTCAATAGCCGTTAGTTATATGGAAAACCACATGATAACTTGACATCTTTAGTTGTGTCAATAGACTATAGACTACAAGATTTCCTATCCATCTTTTCACTCTAAGCAACTGGCACAGTAATCAATAATGATCCAAGTGCTTGATGAATAAGTGAGTGACTCAGTGAGTCAGTGAGTATTACTAGGTTTATCTTAGACCATCATTTAAAGTTAAAATAAAACCTAACTAATTGAGTCATCAGAGTACAATGAAGGTAAGCTTTTAATACAAATGTACTGTACAGAAGGGAAATCTAATAGTCCATCTGGATGGAAATGTCACAGGTTGTAGAGCAACAGTTATGAGCCTGGCCTGCTTTCAATCAGAGTAATTTGATATATTTTCTGATATATAGTATGTATTTTTTAAATCATTTCAATGTCAAGTTAGTTAGTCCTGATGTGGTTATTATAAAGTCTATTTCTTCTGTATTCACAATGAAATCTACATTCTAAAAGCTAGAATACTGCGTGGATAAAAATAGAGGATCTACGTATAGAAAGAACTACATATTTCATAGAAATTACTAAGTAATATATATTTTCTTCTCCAGGAGTAATAGATCCTTTCTCATAATTTTTATTTAAATGAGTATGCTAAGGATGTTTGAAATAAATTACTGACATCTTGAAAATAGAATGCACAATAGTACCGTGAGCATGATGTATCACACACTGGAAAAATGCTTGCAAATTTATAATAAATAAGGCTGTTTGCCTTTCCTGTTTCTTCCTGAAGACTTGTACTCAGACAAATCTAAATTCACAACTGTAAAAAGAAGAAATGGAAAGAACCACAATATAGAAACCTAAAATTTATAAATTATGTATCATAATTTTCCTTGAACCTTCTGTTTTATTATTCTGGCTCAGGTACAGGGTTATGAACTTACCTACAAAATGTGGTAACAATGAATGTAACATTTCTTCTACATCAAGAAAATTAGATATGCTTATTGCTATTTTGTCTTTAAGCTATCGTTTTTTAAAAGATAATTTATTTCAAGAACTTGCTTTCTAAAAACACTGTCTTATCTTGAAAATATGTCACCATATGGCCAGGATTTATGCTATATGCATCTTTGACGCTTCATTGATCACAAAACAATTATACAATAGTCCTGAACTTAGCCGTTTAGGAAGAAGTCTATCAGATCTGAGATTTCTTCCTGACTCCAACAATTCAATAGACGTGGCACATGAGAAAAGTCACTTATCTCTCATTATGGGGAAAGTCATAATGAGTCACTCCATTATCTTCATTTGTAAAGTGAGGATACTTGAATCTATCTAGGGTTATGATTATCATATGAGATAACCTGAATGTATTTTATAAAATGCAAGGCATTATAAAATTTTCAGTTAGTTTATATGCAATAATTCAACCTCTTAAATGTTACTAACTGTGAATTAGTAATCTTCAAACACAGCATATCTGCATGCATTTAAAATTATGTATTCTTCCAGGCAAATAAGCTTTACAGATCACCAACTATGTGTCAAATAATATTTAACATAATGGGCATTTGGCAGAATTCTTTGCTTTCTAGAGCCTATGTTTTAGAAATGGAGATAGTCATAAATAAGAAATATAAAACTTCAGTGTGAAGGGACAGCAGCAGGTCACAAAAGGGGAGACCTGTCTAAATTTGTTTCATTTTATCAAAGAACTAAATAAGATGGGAAAGACAATTCTACACCAATGGAACATCAGTCACAAAGGCCCTGTCCTGGAGAAAAGGTCCTGCCTGCAGTTCAGATGGTAGTTCCAAACTAGCCCTGGGTTCATTTATTGCATTTTTTTTGTTTTTGCTTTTTTGGTACTATTAAAAAAATGCCATAAACCACTAGCTTATAAATAACAGAAATTTACTCCTAACAGTTCTGAAGGTTTAGAATTTCAAGATAATTTACTGTTTTAGGAATTTCCACTTCTTGGTTCATAAAACAAAATGTGACTTCTTGCTATATCCTCATGTGGCATAAGGGGCTAATTCTATGAGGTCTTTTCTATAAGGACACTAATCACATTAATGAAGGCTGAACCCCTTCCAAGCCCCACCTCCTTATAATATCACAATGGATGAGAAGATTTTAACATATGAATTCGGGGGGACACAAACATTCAAACCGTAGTAAGATTATTATGAAAAAATGATCTGGTCACATTGTAATAGTCACAAAAAGGCAACATAATAGTGTCATGGCTGAGAGTTTGTGTTTTATGCCATGGGTGATAGGAAACTGTTAGAGAATGTTGAACAAGAAGACATGGTCTGGTTTGCATTTTGAGGAAGATGACACTGTTTACTGTGTTTAGAAAAGTCTTAGAAAAATGGAAACAGTAGTTTGGAAATTGTTGAATTAAGTAGGTGATGCAAGATGCAACCAGAAGTAGATAACGGGCACAGAAATCATGAGTTTGAAAGCTCTCAGAGCTATCATGTATGGGGTGAAGTAAGGTAAGCTGAGGAATAAAGCATAAGTCTTCAGCATTTGGCAGGATGGTAGAATCACTGACTGCTACTGGTAAATTCAGTGGAGGAAAGGCTTTTTTGGATTAGCTTTATTCCTCCTCAGGTGTGGGGTGGAAAGCAGGGATTCTACTTTGGATTTTTGAGATTATCATCAGAGATATAGAAATCAAGTTGGCTGTCATGTGAGTAGATCTGAAAATCAGGATGAGTTCACAACTGGAGATATGAATTTGAGACTCAGCAACACACATTTAGTATTTAAAAGCATACTATTTCTAGGCAGAGCATGTGAAGATAGAAGAAAGAGACCCATGAGCTAAAGACTAAAAAGCTGTTATATTTAAAGGACAGGAAGAAGAGCAATAGTCTTCTGTTTACAAATTTTAGTGATTTATTTTCTAAAGTATGAAAACAGGTTTATTAAAAATTAATATAGCTCAATCAATAACCACATACAAATTTCATCTATCCTATTTATTTTTCGTTGTGACCAACATTTATCTCAGCTATCTAATCTCAAATGAATATTATGTGAAATCCACTAACATAGTAAAGTAAATTTATAAAAGATTGATTATATAAGAATAATTAGGGGGGCAGAGACAAGATGGCTGACTGAAGACAGCTTTCCAAAGAGGCTCACATCCAGAAGGAGAGTTGAAGAACAGAAATTTAGCAGGTAACCTGGTGGATTAGAGCTGCACCAAGAGAGAAGTTGAAGAATGCACATCAATCCCACTGAGGTGAGCTGCAACCCCAAGGATACAAACAAAAGGTACAAAATCCATCACCAAGTGGATGGGAGTCCCCTCCCACATGAGAATGGCTTGGAGTGCCCCACAAACAAACGAGCAGAGTTCAAAGGTTCTCCTACTACACTTCACAGGAGAGACTCTCTAAAAACTGGACCAACCTCCCCTACTAGGGTGCCACAGTGTTCTCCTGCTAGGCATAAACAGTATAGAACTGTATATATTCTATACCTGCAATTCTGAGCTCCAAGCACTCCCCTCCACTCTCACTCTGAGGTCTGGAGGCCTGTCCCTCAGGAGTCCAGATTCTTGTGTGATTGCTTGAGGGGTGTGAACAGGGCCTAGATTGCAGCTGACCAGTGCTGATTCTGTGGCACGGGAGTGAGGAGAGGACGGTTGGCTGAGAGGGAACCACACCAGACCAGCGGTGCCCTGAGGTGCAAAGTACCAGCTGTTTTTGGCAACAATAGGGCTCCCTCCCAATATTCTGAAGCCACAACCCCTATCTCCCTGGCAACCAGAGGAGGCCGGGCATCTTTTCAGGTGGTAACCACCACGGAACAGATCTGGGATGGAAACCCAGGCCTGGTGAGTAAAGGGTTTGCCTGAGCTGGTACCAGCCTGGGTGGCGCGGGGGACTAGAAAACACACATGCAGAGCTGGGAAATTCCCAAGGCAGGACTGACCCAGAGGACCACTTTACTGAGTCTAAGATGCACCTTGCCCTCAGGGAATTATCGGCCTATAAACAAAGGAAGGCAGGAGGCTAGAACTGACAACTAAACAAATACAAACCTGCAGGAGAAAAGACAGGGCCTGAAGCACTAGCCTGGGAACTCAAAACAGCTTCTCTTCTGCAGGAGAATGTAGCAGGGACAGAAAAAAATTCCCGCAAAGTTGTTCTGTTCTGTTCTGTTCTGTCAGTAACATCAATCAGGGGCGGGGCTGGAACTGAGTGAACACCCCCAAGTCTCCATCAAGCGCCCGAAGTTGTCAGGCCTCACCTCCCCCTGCTGAATAGAGGCAGAACGTAGTGGCCTGGCTGAGCAGATATAGATTTCCTGTGATTCAGGCAGGTGCAAACCCCTGGAGTATCTGTTCACTAGAGGCAACTGTGTTACAGCCCTGTGGGGCTATCAGTGACTGGGTGTGACAGAGGTGCAAGGTGGGGAAGGAGGCATCAACCTTCCCAGACTAATCTATTTGCTGTGGGGGTCCTCCTGACTTTACGGAGCACTGGAACAAGTCATATCTGAGTTGTCACCAGACCCCTGCGATCCAGTTGCCAGAGATCTTTTAAACTCTACCACTTGAGACAGGTGCTGACCGAGACAATTGATTAGGACATTTTTAACAGAGCCAATAGCCTGAGGTATATTCAAGTGGTGCCCTGGGTGTGTGGTTGTAGAAAGGTTTGACTTTCCTGTTCCAACTCTTGCCTGGGGGGGAGGGGCGAGGTGACTTATTTGCTGGCATTTCTCCACAGCTGAAACTTCAACACAGAGTAACTGTTTCACTAGGGTCAGACAGAGACTAGCTGAAAACAAGACAGAATCACTTAGCTCCACCACACCAAACAGGTCCCCAGTTTCTCAGGCCATAGCACTGTACTGGTCCTCGACAAAGCTGATTTCTTCTGATTTTCCAGAAGAAAAATCAAAGGGTGTAAAATTATCATGGGGCAGAATCAGCAGAAAAACTCTGGTAACATGAATAACCAGAATAGATCAACCCCACCAAAAACATATATATATATATATGGCAGATGTAACTGAAGATCGATTCATAAACAGCTGGCCAAGAAGTCAGAAATCAAATTCAAAATTTGGATTGCAAACAACATTAATTCTATGAAGGAAAATGTGCAATTAGAAATTTGATGAGAAATTCAAAAGTTGTCTCAAGAATTTAACAAATTTGGGCAGTGCCTGTGGCTCAAAGGGGTAGGGCGCTGGTCCCATATGCTGGAGGTGGCGGGCTCAAACCCAGCCCTGGCCAAAACCCACAAATAAATAAATTTCAAAAAAAAAAAAAAAATGAAACTTAAAAAAAAATTAACAAATTTAAAGACAAAACAACTAAATATTTTGATTCACTGAAGCAAGAATTTTCAGCCCTCAAAGAGCTGAAAAATACAGTAGAATCCCTCAGTAACAGAGTGGAGCAAGCAGAAGAAAAGATTTCTGATATTGAAGACAATGCTTTTGAATCCTCCCAAACTCTCAAAGAGAAAGAGAAATGGAGAGCAAAAATGGATCATTCTCTCAGAGAGCTCTGGGATAATTCGAAGAAGGCTAATATCCGCCTCATTGGAATCCCTGACAGTGATGAAGTGGCCTTGCAAGGCACAGAGGACCTTCATCATGAATTTATGAAAGAGAATTTTCCAGACATGCTAAGAGATTCTGAAATTGAGATAGCAGACAGTTTCAGAACCCCAGTACGACTCAATCTGAATAAAACATCCCCCAGGCATATTATAATTAACTTCACTAAAGTTAATACGAAGAAGAAAATTCTGAAAGCAGCCAGACATAAGAAATCCTTTACCTACAAAGGGAAGAATATTAGAATGACTGCAGATCTCTCTGCTGAAAATTTTCAAGCCAGAAGAGGGTGGTCATTGACTTTTAATCTCCTAAAACAAAATAACTTTCAACCTGGGATCCAGTATCCAGCTAAACTGAGTTTCATTTATGATGGAGAAAATAAATACTTCAATGACATTCACACGTTGAAGAAATTTGCCATAACCAAACAAGTTCTTTTCAGACCTATCCTCCATAATGACTGGCCCAATCCTCTAAGATAAAAGTAAATCACTCAGAAACTTTTGATCAAACTCTAACTTCCACAGTGGTGAAAGGATTAAAAATGTCCAATGGACATTCGAAAAACTCGATACCACAATTTTACCAGACTTATCAATATTCTCCATTAATGTGAATGGCTTAAACTGTCCTCTAAAGAGGCACAGGTTAGCTGACTGGATACAAAAACTTAGGCCAGATATTTGCTGCATACAAGAGTCACATCTTACCTTAAAATATAAATATTGACTCAGGCTGAAAGGATGGGCGTCCATATTTGAGGCAAATGATAATCAGAAAAAAGCAGGCATTGTAATTCAATTTGCAGACACAATAGACTTTAAACCAACAAAAATAAGGAAGGATAAGAATGGTCACTTCATATTTGTTAAGGGTAATACACAATATGATGAGATTTCAATTATTAATATTTATACACCTAACAGAATGCGCCTCAATTTAAAAGAGAAACTCCAACAGACACGAGCAACTAGATTTCCTCCAGCTTCATAATAGTTGGAGATTTCAACACTCCTTTGGCAGGGTTGGATAGATCATCCAAGAAGAAGCTGATCAAAGAAATTTTAGATTTAAACCTAACCATCCAACATTTGGATTTAGCAGACTTCTACAGAACATTTCATCCCAACAAAACTGAATACACATATTTCCCATCAGCCCAGGGAACATACTCCCAAACCAATCACATCTTAGGTCACAAGTTTAACCTCAGTAAATTTAAAGGAATAGAAAATATTCATTGCATCTTCTCGGACCACCATGGAATGCAAGGTGATCTCAGTAACAACAGGAATCTGCATGCTCATACAAAAACATGGAAGTTAAATAACCTTATGCTGAATGATAGCTGGGTCAGAGATGAGAATAAGAAGGAAATTGCCAAATTTTTGGAACAAAACAACAATGAAGACATGAATTATCAGAACCTCTAGGATACCGCAAAGGCAGTCCTTAGAGGGAAATTTATCACACTGCAAGCCTTTCTTAAGAGAATGGAAAGATAGGAAGTTAACAACTTAATGGGACATCTCAAGCAACTGGAAAAGAAGACCATTCCAACCACAAACCCAGTAGAAGAAAAGAAATAACCAAAATCAGAGCAGAATTAAATGAAATTGAAAACAAAATGATTATACAACAGATCAATAAATCCAAAAGTTGGTTTTCTGAAAAGGTCAATAAAATAGATAAACCTTTGGCTAACCTAACCTGGAAAAAAAGAGTAAAGTCTCTAATCTCATTAATCAGAAATGATAAAGACGAAATAACAACAGACTCCTCAGAAATTCAAAAAATCCTCAATGAATATTACAAGAAACTTTATTCTCAGAAATATAAAAATCTGAAAGAAATTGACCAATACTTGGAAAGAAGCATGTCACCTTCCAAGACTTAGCCAGAATCAAGTGGAAATGTTCAACAGGTCAATATCAAGCTCTGAAATAGCATCAACCAGGCAAAATCTCCCTAAAAAGAAAAGCCCGGGGCCAGATGGCTTCACATCAGAATTCTACCAAACCTTTAACGCAGAACTAGTTCCCATATTACTCAACCTGTTCCAAAATATAGAAAAAGAAGGAAGACGACCCAACACGTCCTATGAAGCAAACACCAAACCAGAAAAAGACCCAACATGAAAAGAAAATTATAGACCAAAATCACTAATGAATATAGATGCAAAAATATTCAACAAGATTCTAACAAACAGAATCCAGCAACACATCAAACAAATTATACATCATGACCATGTTGGTTTTATCCCAGTGTCTCGAGGTTGGTTCAATATACGTAAATCTATAAATACAATTCAGCATGTAAACAGATTAAAAAACAAAGACCATATGATTCTCTCAATTGATGCAGAAAAAGCTTTTGATAATATCCAGCATCCCTTCATGATCTGAACACTTAAGAAAATTGGTATAGAAGGGACATTTCTTAAACCGATAGAGGCCATCTATAGCAAGCCCACAGCCAATACCGTATTGAATGGAGTTAAATTGAAATCATTTCCACGCAGATAAGGATCCAGACAAGGCTGCCCATGGTCTCCACTACTCTTTAATATTGTAATGGAAGTTTTAGCCATCACAATTACTGTAGAAAAGGCGATCAAGGGTATTCATATAGGGTCAGAAGAGATCAAACTTTTGCACTTCGTAGATGATATGATTGTATATCTGGAAAACACTAGGGATTCTACCACCAAACTCTCAGAAGTGATCAAGGAATACAGCAGCATCTCAGGTTACAAAATCAACATTCATAAGTCTGTAGCCTTTATATATACACCAACAATAGTTAAACTGAAAAAACAGTTAAGGACTCTATTCCATTCAGAGTAGTGCCAAAGAAATGAAATATTTGGGAGTTTATCTAACAAACGACGTGAAAGATATCTATACAGAGAACTACGAAAGTCTAAGAAATGAAATAGCTGAAAATGTTAAAAAATGGAAAAACATACCATGCTCATGGCTAGGAAGAATCAACATTTTTCAAATGTCCATACTACCAAAAGAAATATACAATTTTAATGCAATCCCTGTTAAAGCTCCACTGTCATACTTTAAAGATCTTGAAAAAATAATACTTCATTTTATATGGAATCAAAAAAACCTCAAATAGCCAAAACATTACTCAGCAATAAAAACAAAGCAGGAGGAATTATGCAACCAAACCTCAGACTATACTATAAATCAATAGTGATCAAAACAGTATGGTACTGGCACAAAAACAGAGAAGTAGATGTCTAAAACAGAATAGAGAACCAAGAGATGAATCCAGCTACTTACCGTTATTTGATCTTTGACAAGCCAATTAAAAACATTCAGTGGGGTAAAGATTCCCTATTTAACAAATGGTGCTGGGTGAACTGGCTGGCAACCTGTAGAAGACTGAAACTGGACCCACACCTTTCACCATTAACTAAGATAGACTTTCACTGGATTAAAGATTAAACTTAAGACATGAAACTATAAAAATACTTGAAGAGAGTGCAGGGAAACCCCTTGAAGAAATCAGTCTGGGCATGTATTTTATGAGGAGGGACCCCCGCACAATTGAAGCAGCTTCAAAAATACACTACTGGGACTTGATGAAACTAAAAACTTCTGCACAGCCAAGAACACAGTAAGTAAAGCAAGCAAACAGCCCTTAGAATGGGAGAAGATATTGTCAGATTATGTCTCTGACAAAGGTTTAATAACAGAATCTACAGAGAACTCAAACATATTAGCAAGAAAAGAACAAGTGATCCAATCGCAGGCTGGGCAAGGGACTTGAAGAGAAACTACTCTGAAGAAGACAGGCACACAGCCTACAGACATATAAAAAAATGCTTATCATCCTTATTCATCAGAGAAATGCAAATCAAAACTACTTTGAGATATCATCTAACTCTAGTAAGATTAGCTCATATCACAAAATCCCAACACCAGAAATGTTGATGTGGATGTGGAGAAAATGGAACACTTCTACACTGCTGGTGGAAATGCAAATTAATACTTTTCTTTTGTAAAGATGTTTGGAGAACACGTAGAGTTCTGAAAATAGACCTGCTATTCAATCCTATAATTCCTCTACCAGGTATATACCCAGAAGACCAAAAATCACATTATAACAAAGATATTTGTACCAGAATGTTTATTGCAGCCCAATTCATAATTGCTAAGTCATGGAAAAAGCCCAAGTGCCCATCGATCCACGAATGGACTAATAAATTATGGTATATGTACACCATGGAATATAATGCAGCCCTAAAGAAAGATGGAGACTTTACCTCTTTCATGTTTACATGGATGGAGCTGGAACTTATTCTTATTAGTAAAGTATCTCAAGAATGGAAGAAAAAGTATACAATGTACTCATCCCTACTATGAAACTAATTTATGGCTTTCACATGAAAGCTATATCCCAGTTATAACCTATGAAAAGGGGAAAGGGGAAGAGGGAAGTGAGGGAAGGGAGGATTGGAGTAGGGAGGGTGATTGGTTGGATTACACCTGGGTGTATCTTACAAGGATACATGTGAAACTTACTACATGTAGAATTTAAATGTCTTAACACAATAACTAAGAAAATGCCAGGAAGGCTATTTTAATCAGTGTGATGAAAATGTGTCAAACATTCTATAAAACAAGTGTATGGTGCCCCATGATCATGTTAATGTACACAGCTATGATATAATAATAAAAAAATAAAAAAGATATTCTTTTTTCTCTTATATGCTGAGAAAAACTGTATTAAACCTTGAATGTTCCATAGAGAATTTCTATAAATGAAAGATATACATGTCTTTAAAAGGTTTCTAAATGTGTGTAAAGGCTTCTATTATCAATTATTTTAAAAAGTTTTATTCTAAATGGCATGGAATCAGAAGAATGTGAGATGACTCCCTGATTCCTTAACTAAATGGAAAAGTAAAGCTATGATAATAAATTGTATTTTTTTTTGTTTGTTTTTATTTTTTATTTTATTTTATTATTTTTTTTTTATTATAGATAAAAATATGCACCATAGATGTGGCCCAATCCATCACCCTCTCTCCACCCGAACCTCCCCCCTCCCTTCCCCTTCCTTGGTCCTTTCCTCATAGTCTTGAGGTATAGTTGGGTTATAGCCTTCATGTGAAAGCTATAGTTTAGCTTCATAGTAGGGCTGAGTACATTGGATACTTTTTCTTCC
>CAUYPK010014003.1:0-58026 GCA_963574355.1 Loris lydekkerianus
ATTATTGTAATTGTTTTGGGTATATATTTTTATTTTTGAAATTTACCAGTGGCTGCTGCATTTTCCACCTCAGCTTATACTCGAGTCACTAAGTTTTCCCAGTTTTTAGGGTAAAATTAAGGGGGTCGGCTTATACTCAAGTATGTACGGTATATTAAAAAAATGAGAGCCAGGTGCAGTGACTCACACCTGTAATCTGAACACCTTGGAAGGCTAAGGCAGGTGGTTTGCGTGAGCTCAGGAGTTTGGAGACCAGCCTGAACAAGAGCAAGATCCTGTCTCTACTAAAAATAGAAAAACTAACTGGGCATAGTGGTGGGCATCTGTAGTCCAAGCTACTTGGGAGGCTGAGGTAAGAGAATCTATTGAGCCCAAGAGTTTGAGGTTGCTATGAGCTATGACACCATGGCACTCTTACCTAGGGTAAGAGTGAGACTCTGTCTCCAAAGAAAAAAAAAACAATAAGAAAAATACTTTGACTCCAGTAAACATACAGACTTGTAAAGAACATAAATATTAAATTGACTAAAAAACACCCAAATTTTAGTCAACATTGCAAAATGCAATCTTACTATACATTAGAACCTCCATAAGTTGTAACTAACTGTGCAGCATAAGGCACTAAGCTTAATGTACTGATAGGTACACGTGGTGCCTGTCTGGTCTATGAAAATTACGTCCACTTAAGGGACGTAATTTAAAATAGGAGGTGGTCAATGTAGGGAGGAGGTCAACCGTGGAGGTTGTACTGTAGTTCACATATTTGGAGGGCCCACACGGACCCCCTTCTCAGACTTACCACACAGTAACACGGGGAGGAGCGTTCTGCCCTAGAGCAGGCGGGGGAGCCTGAAGAAGCTGTGACTCTGTTTCTTCAACATCCAACTCCTCAGGACTGTACTCAGAGTCTGTCTTCCCTTCTCGCATTTGGTATAACCTCAGCTTTCTATTCAGCAGAGCCATGTCCTTGCAAAAGTCCTGGGGGGAAAAAAGGCATCAACTATCTTTAAAAACGACAAAAGAAGACTGTGTCACAGTCTTTTTTTTTTTTTTTTTTTTTTTTTGAGACAGAGCCTCAAGCTGGGTAGGGTACCGTGGCGTCACAGCTCACAGCAATCTCCAACTACTGGGCTCAAGCGATTCTCCTGCCTCCACCTCCCACGTAGCTGGTACAGGCGCCCACCACAACACCTGGCTATTTTTTGTTGCAGCCGTCATTGTTTGGCGGGCCCGGGCTGGATTCGAACCCGCCAGCTCAGGTGTATGTGGCTGGTGCCTTAGTGGCTTGAGCCACAGGTGCTGAGCCCCTAGTCGTAATATAGATGATGCAGAGTGGAACGCCTCAGAGGTTCATGTTAGCAATCATGTGTGAGTCATGCGAGGACCTGAGGCGATCACTGGCAAGTACACAGAAAGGGACTTCCACATTCACAGTGTAAGGTAGCCCCATGGTAGAAAATTAAACAAAACCAACATGCTAATCTTTAGCCATGAGGTTGTTTGTGTAGAAAGATATCCTTGCACTGAATTCATCTCTTCAATTCGTTCATCTATCAAAACACACTTATGGAGGGATTATGGAGGGATTACTTCCTATCAGGCACTATTCCAGAATACAGTGGTTAACAATAATGGACCAAGAATGTGCAACCTATGACATGTGTATTTATTGGGGCAGGGATGCAAATAATAAACCTCTAAACATACACATTAGATATTATAGATTGGCCGAGCCCGGTGGCTCACGCCTGTAATCCTAGCACTCTGGGAGGCTGAGGCAGGTGGACTGCTTGAGCTCAGCAGTTTGAGACCAACCTGAGCAAGAGCAAAACCTCATCTCTAAAAAAATAGCTGGGTATTGTGCTAGGTGGCTGTGGCCGAGCTACTTGGGGTGAGGCAAGAGGATTGCTTGAGCCTAAAGTTTGAGGTTGCTATGAGCTATGATGCCACAGCTCTCTACCCAGGGTGACACAGTGAGACTCTGTCTCAAAACAAAACAAAGTAGATATCATAGACTAAGATATGTGCTAACGAGAAAACAAGGTGACAAAGTAGAGAGTAGTTTGTGGTGAGGACATCTACTCTAGATAGGTGGAACGAGTAGGCACCTCTGAGCAGGTGAAAGGTTGATTGATTGATTGATTGATTCATTCATTCATTCGTTCATTGTTTCATTTACCCATTCACATTTACCTTACTGTCTAAAATCATGTGGGAGGAGTTCAGAAATGACATTTTTCAGGCTAGGGGAGATTAGGAGAGGTCTGAAAGAAGAGATTAAGTTTCAGCTTAGCCCCAACAAATGGGTGATATGTAGACATGGAGGAGAAGCTCCAGATAGCAAGATGAAAAGGAGAAGTCCCACAAAGGCCGTGAGAGCTTGGGAATACACCAGAATTGTGAGATGTTCTGTTGGCCCAAAGCAGGACACCGAGGGCACTAGATAGAGACCAGGATGTGGTGCATGCACAATTCTAGGGTAAAAATTACCCCTATATTTAGATCCCCTGACTTTATCTTTGAACATGTAAGGCTGTGAAATCTTACCTCCATTCTTTCAATGAATTTCTCCTTTAATGCATTAGCTTCATTACAAACACCTGCCTAAAAAGAAATCCACAATTCTGGGTAAAATGAAAATTATATTTTTTGGTTTATACAATAAAATCTTACTCCTTTTGGACACTGCTTATAAAGGGGCTCCACTAAAATGTACTTTTACTCAGTAAAATCCTTCCTCTTAGAGAAAATTCATAGCATAATCACGAATTGCAAATCGTAAGAGGAATAACGAAAAGATGAACAAGATTATTTTCAGTCCTTTAGAAGTATACATTTCCACAATAGCAGCACATTAGAAATCAGCCTTCTCTCTTTTCATTACTCTGTTCTTGCTCTTTAAAAATCTTCCACCAGGACACTAGTTGGAGAAACATAGTGTGTTTCTGAGAAAATAAGAAAAGATATATATTTAAATATTTAAAATTTCATAAATTATGGATATAGGTCCTTGTTATGTCAGATTGAATATCCAGGCCCTATGGTTTAGCAAAAGAGCAGTCCACAGAAAGGTCTGGTTCATCTTTTCTTCCCATGTCCCCTACAGGTTGTCAGGTAAAGATAACAGAAGGTTTGGGCTGGTTTCTGTCAGTAAGAACAAGACAAGCTGCAAGCAAACCATCACCTTCTAAGACATGAGTGCCAGCTGGACATACGTCATGAGGAAAGAATGCTTTTAAAGGTTTTTAATTAATCATCCCATAATAGACTTGCAGAATACCTTGAAAAGCAGAGCTAGAGCAGGAAGAACAGTATTCCAGGATTTAAGAAAGATGAGTTCCAGGGATGACATATCTAGAAACTGATTCTTTAAACAGTATTTAGCAAGCAAAGACATGGCTTTTTGAGACACAGTTTGTAATGGCAAACATTGATTATAAAATCTCAAATATACAGCAGGATAAATTTAATAAATTTAAACACCAAGCCCTGCATTATATGGTGGGGGAGGGGACAGGGGCAGGTAGGTAAAATGATGTCTACTGGCATAAAAAATTGTTGAAGAAATAAATGCTAAGTGCAAAAGCAAGTTGTAAAACAATATATATATATAATAGGATCTCACTAAAACAATAACAATGTGTAAAAATAATTTTTTCAATAAAAAATTGAAAGAATATATATACACTAAGATATTCATTGCATTTGTCTTTGAGGGAGGGGATTGTTTTTCATTTTTTAAATAGTTCTGTAATGTTTTAATCATTAAAATAAGCATGCATTATGTTTTTTAGGAGAAAAAATACAGATATGTGTGTGAGAGCAAGAGTGAGACTGCTTCTTCTATTTTTTTTTTTTTTTGCAGTTTTTTGGCTAGGGCCGGGTTTGAACTTGCCACCTCCAGTATATGGGGCCGGCGCCCTACTTCTTTGAGCCACAGGTGCTTCTTTTCATCTGGAAATATTCATCTTTTAGAGTCACACTTTTCTTGTGTGAAAATGATGGTACAGACTAAATGACAGTAAATTCCCTTCCAGGTCGAAAATTCTGAGTTTATCTTTCATCAAATTTTATTTTATTTTTTTTATATTTTTATTTTTTATTAAATCATAGCTGTGTACATTGATATGATCATGGGGCATCACACACTAGTTTCATCAAATTTTAGATTCCATTCCCTGAAATTCTCTCAATCTGAGATTTCTTGGAAGAACTGTTTTCCTCCTTAGTTATAAAGCCATTTTGTCCTTACCTGGTTAAATTTGTTATCCATTTCTCCTAATTGCTTTCTAATTTCTGTGATCTTCTCCTATTAAAAAAAAAAAAAGGGAGTATAAAACAAAAGTTGTAATGAATGATGTGCAGAATTGAAACAAAACTACTGGTTTTAAGAAGAAAGCATATTTGTCACTTAAAAAAAAGTTTGGGATTTAATAGAAGCTGGGTTATTTTCCTCCACAGTGTCCAACATTAAATCAAATCAACAAAATAGTATTGGCCACATTCTATGTGAATGGCCATTGAGCTAGGCATTGTGCTGGTTGGATACAAGAAATAGGAGTATTTACCCTCAAGCAGCTTATAGGTGAATTGGGAAATGGATAGTCCACTCTCATTTTTTACCAAGTTTATTCATCACCAACCCCTAAATTGTTTAATGATTTAAAGATAATAATGCAGGCCAGTATGGTGGCTCACATCTGTAGGCCTAGCACTCTGGTAGGCTGGGGCAAGTCCAGCCTGAGCAACAGCAAGACTCTGTCTCTGCTAAGGAAAAAAAAGAAAGGAAAGGAGAGGAGAGGAGAGGACAGGAAAGGAGAAGAAAGCAAAAGAAGAAGGAGGAGGAGAAGGAGAAGAAGAAGGAAGAGGAAAGAAGAAGAAGAAGAAAGAAAAAGAAGAAGAAAAATTAGCTAGGCATGGTGATGTGAGCCTGTAGACCCAGCTATTCCGGATGCTGAGGCAGGAAGATCCCTTGACCCAGGTGTTTGAGGTTGCTGTGATGCTCTAGCCCAAGCAACAGAGTGAGTCTCTGTCTCAAAAATAAAGATTATAGGGATGGGTCAGTCTCAAAATGAAAGTCTAGCTATTCACATGGAGATTTCAGGAAACTTTATGTGAAAGTGGGGGGTCAATATCTGGAAACACTCAAAGGTCACTTGAAAGTCCTTTCTGTAGCTTAAAGTTCTTCTAAATACATTTGTTTTGGCTCAGAGCCTGTAGCTCAGTGGCTAGGGCGCCCGCCATATACACTGGAGCTGGCAGGTTCAAGCCTGGTCCCAGCCTGCCAAATAACAATGACTACTACAACCAAAAAATAGCGGGCGTTGTGGCGGGCGCCTGTAGTCACAGCTACTTGGGAGGCTGAGGCTAGAGAATCACTTAAGCCCAAGAGTTGGAGGTTGCTGTGAGCTGTGACATCACAGCACTATACCAGGGCAACATAGTGAGAGTCTCTCTCTCTCTCTCTCAAAAACAAAAAACAAAAAACATCTGTTTCTGTTTTGCTTTTTTATAAAACAGTTTTACCAATTTTCTTTCCTTCCTTCCCCTTTCATGCCTTTCTTAATCACTCCATTTCTTCCTGAGGAATAAAGGAGCCAATACATGTGATGTTATTTGTTTTTCTTTTAACTTTCCCATATTTTATTTGCTGTTCCTGTATCTATTTCCAACAATCTTCACTTTTCCCTTCACAAAAGTAAATCCACAGCCATCCTTACTAAACTTGCTTTTGTAACAATTATATTTAAAGTTTCATATTTTTATATATTACTATATTTGTTTTATGTAACCTTTTCTATCAGCCTGCAGTCTTAATAAAGGACAGAACTTGTGCCATTTCTTCTGAAGGTATATTTATTGAGGTACAATTTACATACCATAAAACTCACCATTTACTGACTCACTTACCTACTTAATTATTTTTGTTGAGATAGAATCTCACTTTGTCACCTTTGGTATTCACTTTTGGTAGAGTGCCATGGTGCCATAGTTGCTCACAGCAACCTCAAACTCTTAGGCTCAAGCAATCCTCTTGCCACTTCCCGAGGAGCTGGAACCACAGGCACCCACCACAACGCCCAGCTATTTTTAGAGACAGGGTCTCACTCACTTGCCTTGGCCTCAAATTCACCTTTTGGGTGAATTTTCACAAATGCATACTTATTTACCATCACAAGGAGATATAAAATATTCCCATCACCTCCCCAAATTCCTTTCTTTCTCTTTCTTCACTCAACCATAAACTTTTTTTTTTTTTGTGAGATTGAGTTTCACTCACTATGTCACCCTTGGTAGAGTGCCATGGCGTCACAGATCACAGCAACCTCAAACTCTTGAGCTTAAGCGATTCTCTTGCCTCAGCCTCCCAAATAGCTGGGACTACAGGCGTCTGCCACAACGCCCAGCTAGTTTTTTTTGGTTGCAGTTGTGATTGTTATTTAGCTGGCCCAGGCAGGGGTAGGGGTCAAACCCACAACACCATAACCACTGTGCTACAGGCGACAAGCCTCAACCACAAACTCTGGCCTCAGCCTCCTGAATAGCTGGGACTACAGGTACCTGCCCTGACATCCAGCTAATTGGTTTCTGTTTTTAGTAGAGACAGAGTCTCTCGCTCTTGCTCAGGCTGGTCTGGAACTCCTGACCTCAAGCAATCTGACCATCCCGGCCTCCAAGAATGCTAGGATTATAGGCATGAGCCCCCATGCCCGTTTTACACTTTTGCTTTTGACAGAGAGTTACATAATGGAGTCATAAAGGACATGTGTAGCTTTCTGCATCTGGCTTCCTTCTCTTAGCATAATACATCTGAGATTCAGACGTGGGTTCCTTTTCATTGCTGAGTAGTATTCCATTGTATATATGTACTGCAGTTTGTCCACATGGCAACTGGTGAATATTTGGGTTGCTCCTCAGCCCGTGCTTGGTTTTTGATTGTTTTAAACATGTATACAATGCGTATGCATCTATGCTGCGTATCTCTATCAGAAAGGATGTCCACATGCATGTGTGATGCCTTCCCCTTTCATATTATCCTAAGCCCCTCCTTTTTAAAAAAAATCCCACTATCATTCATCCTTGTGCTCCTGTATCCTTCTCCTCAGTCTGTTGATATTTCTCCTTCCCTATCCCATCTCCACTGTCTGTTGGAATCCACCACTCTGTAATACTCACACCTGACTTTGGAGGGAACGCTCTAAAGCAGAACAATTCTTGGACTTTGACCTTTTCCCTGTTTTATAGTTAGCAATTTCTAAAGCCCAAGGATGGTGAAAAAATCCTTTTCAACTTGCAGAAAAGGAGATTGTGACTCAAAATGTTGGACCATCTCATGGTTAAAAGGAATTTTTACCCCAGGGACTGAATCTGTACTGATCTGCAGATGACTTTTAACAGAGAGGGGTCTAAATAATACTTTTGTATAATAAAGAAGACATTTCTCCTTTACTTCTTCTAAAATTTACTTAATTTAAACATAATTTAAAATTTGGGGTGAATTAAAGGCAATTTCAGTAAGAGGAAGCTAGACACCAACTTTTTTCTTTTTTTCAAGGACTGCTCTTCAAAGGCCTGATTTAGCATAGAGCAGAAAAACCATCAGCCCAGAACTTTGAAGTCTAATTTGTGTCTCAAACTTTCAGCTCCAATATCCTATGATATTTACTCAGAAAATATTAGCTCAGCATTTACTGTAAGCCAGGTATTATGCTGAGTGCTAAAAATTGGGAAATTAAATGTTTCTCTGAAAAGAGTCTCTAGGAAATGCAAGGAGACAAAACACCAAGAAAACTTTGGAGACTGTGAGAACAGCACAAGAACTCTTTATGAAGGCCTCAAAGACAACACAAGTAGATCTCCAGCATTCTAAGGGTCAGTTCTCAACAAATATTCATTTCCTGGATGTTTTCTCTGTACTGTTAGGTGCTGGAATATGAAGATGAAGAAAAGAAATTCTCCCATAAGGCACTCATCCTTATCTTATGATAGCAACAAGATAGAAGCCTATTGTATTGGTCTCACCAAGTTTCTAGGCAGAACAGAAGTCTAGGATTTTTCTGCTACTATTCCTATGGTGTTACCCAGGAGAGAGGGGCTTAGAATGGACCACTGGAGAGCACTCCTCCTTATGACAGAGATGGGTTTTGCTTCTTGTTACGGCCTGCAGAACAATAGAAGGGGAGAGAAGAGGAACAGAAATCCCCAGCCTCCCAGCTTACCTCAATGTAAACCCCTTGATTGGGGTCAAGGTCCTGGTCCTCTACCATTTCAGTTTGTTCCTCTAGGTACATCACCTCATTTAATAAGCTGCAAATAGACAATGAGATAGACTATGGATCAAGAAAAATCACCCAGTTGAGGAGATATTTTTGTTCTTTGAAAAATGAAATGCTATTTCAATGTAAAAGGATGCCTGGGTAGGGATTGTATTGGAATGGGAAGTTATAAATAAAATTCAAAAATATAAAAAGCACTCTAAGGAATCTAGATAATATTAAAGAGATTTGAGGCCTAAATGGATACAGGAATAGAAAATTAAAATGAACAAAATATAAGCTTATAAAATTATCAGAAAAAAAAACAGAGAAGATTCTTTGGGATTTGGGACTAGGCGAAGAGTTATTAGACTTGACGCCAATCATAGAGGGAATCTATAAGAGGGAAAATTGATAATCGGATCTTATCAAAATTAAAAAACTTTTGTTTGGCCAAAAACTCCTTTAGAAGGAGAAAAAGACAAATTACACACTGGGAAAAATATTTGTATATCACATATCTGGCAAAGGCTTTGCATCTAGAATAGATAAAATCTCTCAAAACTCAATATTAAGAAACAAACTAATTAGAAAATGAGCAAAAGCCATGTATAGACATTTTACCAAGAGGCTATATAAATGGCAGATAAACACATGAAAGGATGGTCAACACCATCAGCCATTAAAGAAATGCAATTAAAACTACAATGGGCTATCTCTACATATTTATCAGAACAGCTAAAATGAAAAATAGTTATAACACCAAATTCTAATAATGTTGTGGAGAAACTGGATCACTTATACATTAGTGGTAAGAATGTAAAATGTTATAGCTATTCTAGAAAACAGTTTTGCAGTTCCCATTAAAACTAAAAAACAGACTTACCCTCTAAGTTTTGGTTCTAAGATCTCTGTCAAATGTACAGTCCTCAGCTCCTGAATTCCTTATGATATTTATTCAGAAAATATTAGCTCAGGATTTACTATAAGCCAGGTATTATGTTGAGTGCTAATTATTATAAAAGAGAACAATGCAAAATCTTTGCTCTTTGGAGATCATAATATAACGTGGGAGGCAGGCAAACAAATCCATGAAAAAATTGGAATGTTATTAATGTTTTGGGATCCAACCATGAGGGAGTTTGATTTTGTCTCCAACCTTAAACAATTTAAAAAATTGAAAGTATATAAGAAACAATGTTTCTCAGATATTGAACACAAGGCAGTGTAGGGCAATAATCCCTCAGAGATAGAGGCAGAATAATCATTAAAGCACATGCATTGCAGAGAATAATTGATGTTTCTACCAGCCAGAGTAAAAAAATGTTACAACACACAAGTGATCAGATAGAACGCTCAGAAGGTATTTCCTCAATAGTGGCACTATATTGGTTCTAGACTAAAGACTTTCAGTCCTGCCCTATGACAATTAAAAGCAAATCTCAAAGGATAAAACTACTTTTAAGTAACTTAATTGTGTTCTAGAATGAAGATGAAGATTTATGAGCACACACACACACACTCTCCTCAAGAATATTCAAAACCAAACAAAGTAAAATTCCTAATATCTGGCATTCACTAAAAAATTACTAGGCATACAAAGAAACAGGAAGCTATAATCTATCATAAAGTAAAAAAAAATCAATAGAGATAGATTTAGAAAAGATCAAGCGATAGAATTAGTAGATAAAGTAACTTTAAAAATTCTTATATTTTATTGTCTAAGAAGGTAGAGGGAAACATGGGTACATTAGGAGAGATATGAAAGATAGAAATTAACACAGTAACTCTCCAGTAACAGATCCCTGCCATTAGAGTAGCTATTACCAAAAAGACAAAAATGAAAGATGTGGAGGATGTAGAGAAAAGGGAACTATTATACATTGTTGGCAGGAATTTAAATGAATACAACCAGTATAGAAAACAGTATGGAGGTTTAGGGCGGTGCCTGTGGCTCAAAGGAGTAGGGTACCAGCCCCATGTGCCGGAGGTGGCAGGTTCAAACCCAGCCTCAGCCAAAAACTTCAAAAAAAAAAACAGTATGAAGGTTTCCACCGAATTAAAAATAGAACCACTATATAATCCAGCAATCCCACCACTGTTTCTCCAAAGTAAAAGAAATCAGTATATCAAGGGTATACCTGTACCCCCGTGTCCATTGCAGCATTATTCACAATAGCCAAAATATGAAATCAACCTATGTTTCTATTGATACATGAATAGATAAAGAAAATGTGGAGTGTATGTGTTTGTATAATGGAACACTATCCTGCCATAAAAAAGAATGAAATATAGTCATTTTCTGTAACATAGATAGAACTGGAGGTTGTTATGTTAAGTGAAGTAAGCCAGGCACAGAGACACAAGTATCTCATGTTCTCACTCATACATGGGAGCTAAAAAAAAGTTGACCTCATGGAAATAGTAGAATGATAGCTACCAATGGGGAGGTGGGGAGAGGTTGGCTAATGGATACAAACATACAGTTAGAAGAAATAAGTTCTAGTGCTTGATAGCACAGTGGATTGTTATAGTTAATTGTGAGTTATTGTCTTTCAAAATAGCTAGAAGTTTTGAAATGTTCCCAATACAAAGGAATGATAAGTGCTTTGGGTGATAGATATCTTAAATGGTTTGGTTATTACACATTGTATGCATGTAGCAAAATATCACATGTACCCATAAATATGTATAATATTATGTATCAATGATAAATAAATAATTAAAAATCTCTCATTAACATTAATGCAAAAATTCAATTTTAGCAAACTGAATCCAACAATATAAGAAAAGGCTAACATGTCATGAATAAGTAGAGTTGTTTCAGGAAATTTAAAGCTGGCTCAGTATTCAAAAATTAGTCATTTTAACGTGCCATATCAAGAAACATAAAAACAAAGATATAATTATTCATAGATATAGCAACAGCTATTAAAAAAATTCAGTGTCATTCTCAATTTTAAAAATACCTCTAGCCAAGCACATTAGTTCATGCCTGAACCCCCGCACTTTGGGAGGGCTAAGCAGGAGGATAGCTTGAAGTCAGGAGTCTGTCTCTGCAAACAATTTTTTTTTTAAATTAGCTGGGAATTGTGGTGCACACCTGTAGCCCTAGCTAAGACTGAGGCAGGAGGATTGCTTCAGCCTAGCAGTTTAAGATTACAGTGAGCTATGATGGCACCACTGTACTCCAGCCTGGGCAATAACAAATAAACAAACCTCAGTAAACTAAGAATAGAAGAAATTTTCTCAGTCTGATAAAAATAAAGTCTATTTTTTAAGATAACAAAATAGCTAACATCATATTCAACACTTTTCCTGTAAGATAAGGAGCAAGGTGAATATGTTTGCTCCGCACTGTCACTGTTCCCATTCAACATTATACTGGAAGTTCTAGGCAATACAACAGAGAAACAAAGAGAAATGAAAAGCATACAGATTGGAAATGAAGATATAAAGCTGTATCTATTTTCAGATTACATGATTATCTATGTAGAAAACCCCCAAATAACCTACAAAATCTACTGGAGTTCAGCAATGTCACAAGACACAAGATCAATACATAAAACATCATTGTAGTTCTACATACTAGCAATTAACATGGAATTAACATCCTTTTAACATGGAAACTTTAAAAGGGTTACTTATAATAGCACCAAAACCCTGCAATACTTTGGCATATAGCTAATAAAATATGTGAAATGTCTATATGGTGAAAACCATACAACACTGATGAAAAGAATCAAAGACAACCTAAATAAAGAGATATACTATATTCATGGATTGGAAGATTCAATATAACAATATAACAATATAACTAATTAATGTATTAGTTCTTCCCAAATTTATCTACAAATTTGTCATAATTCCAATCAAAATCCTAGCAGAACTAACAATCTTGTTTTAAAGTCTATCTAGAAAATCAAAATAATAATAATAAAATTAAAAATTAGAATGATCAAAAAAAAATTTTTAAAGCAGAACAAAGTTGAATAACTCTTAATACCTAAAGTCAAGACCTAATATAGAGATGCAAACTAATCAAGACAGGGTGGTGGGCAAAAGATATAAATAAGACATTTCACTAAAAAAGAGATGCTCAATGTCACTAGTTATTTGCTAAATGAAAATAGGAAAGCACAGTGAGACATAACCACCAGATGTTAGAATGGTTATAGTCAAACAAAAAACAACTGATAGTACAATACCAAGTGCTGATGAGGATATAGAGCAACTAGACCTCTCATACACTGTTGGAAGACATGCAACAAAATGGCATAGCCATTTTGAAACCCTTTAATGGTTTCTTATAAATATAAACATACATTTACTATACAGTCCAGCATGCCTACTGGTTGTTTACCCAAGGAAGGTAAAAATGTATGCTCACACAAAACCTATACATGAATATTTATGAAGTCTTTATTTGTAATTGCCAAAATTCCTAAATGTTCTTCAATTAGTGAAAGATAAAATGTGGTATACAAAGGTTCTGACAAGTTTACAAACTCATCCTAGAAAAAGTTTTACGTACTTTCATTGCTGACTATCACTATGGTTACCTTCAGAGTATTCCCTTTAGGAAGCTATGCAAGGGTGCCAGCACCTAGTCCACCCTTCAAAGCAATTTTGGAACTCTTTTTCTGGAATGGCTATCACAGCTGTCATGGTATTACCCTTGATGTCCTGAATGTCATCAAAATGTCTTCCTTTCAATATTTCCTTTATCTTTGAGTAAAGAAAAAAGCCATTGGGGGCCAAATCAGGTGAGTTGGGAGGGTGTTCTAATGCAGTTATTAGTTTGCTGGCTGAAAACTCCATTACAGACTGAGCTGTGTGAGCTGGTGCATTGTTGTGATGCAAGCCATCAGTTGACCAAGATTTTCAGTTAAGATTTTTTCTAACTGTTTCTGTATAATTGTTTACTTGGTTTGCTATGCTTCTCATAGTCAGCCAATAATTTTGACCCACAATTTGATGAATTTTTGCAATGTTTTTGTGAGTTCTGCTTGTTACTGGCTGCCCTGACCTCTCTTCATCAGTGATACTTTCTCTCCTCTCAGAAAAATGCTTAATTTATTTGTGCACTGACGTTTTCTTCATGTCATTACACCATAAATTTAGACTAATCCATCTTCAATTTCCCTTCCACTTCCACTCTTGCCAACTTTCACAAGAAATTTATTAATGTTTGTTCATTGTTCTAATTCAATCTCCAACATTCTCCTTACAACACACAAAAACATACAACAGTAATGAATACTCCTTAGCAAGACACTGTCACATGTCAACATGAACACAACTGCAAGACACTGATATACCAAGGTTATGAAACTTTACTGAGTTGTTTGTACAGTGCTCCCAACATAGGCATATGGTGGCAAATTTGCAAACTTGTCATACCTCATATTGATATAGTGGAATACCATTCAGTGACAAAAAGAAACTACTGATGGTACATGCAACAACATGGATGACTCTCAAATGCATTATATTAAGAAATAGAAGGAGGATTCAAATGACTATGTGCTATATGATTCCACTTTTGTGACATTTGGAAAAGGTTAAATGGTAGAAATGGAGAACAGATAAGTAGTTGTCAGCAGCTTGGCCTGTGGAGAGTAGCACTACAGGAGGGTATGAGGGATTTGAGAAGTTATAAAAGTGTTCTTCATCTTCACTGTGGTGGCTACACAACTCATGCATTTCTCAAAACTTATAGTATTGTATAAGAAAAAAAATAACTTTATGGTATATAAAATGTTCCTTAATTTAAAAAACCTATTATATAGGGTTTGAATTAATAAAATCATAGAATTCTTTAAAAAAAAAAAAAAAGCATTCTTGGAAAAATATCCCATTTTGGATAGGAGGGTCAGGAGAAGGCCTCTCTACATTGTCACCAGCATTTAGTATTACCAGCCTTTTTTTTTTTTTTTTTTTAACTGTAACAATTCTGACAGGTGTAGTGGTGATGTCTCATTGTGTTGTTCAATTATCCTCTGGCTAATAAGTGATGATATTGAGTATCTTTCCATGTGTGTAGCTAAAGGGTGAAAGAGATATTTAACAGAAAGGTGAAGAAATAGCTAGAAGAGTAGCTCTGTAGTAGGAGTTTGGAACATGACAGGAAAGTTCAGATGGTCAGGGGTACTTATTTCTAATGGCTTCCATATACTTATCATGTACTAGGCCAGAGGTTCTCAACCTGTGGGTTGCAACCCACAGGAACTAGGAAGGTTGAGAACCACTATACTAGGCTCCGTGTTACTGTCTGTGCATACAGAATTTTATTGACTCCTCACAATAAACCAGTGAGATGGCTATTGTTAGTTTCTCTTTATGGGAAAAAGAAAGTCAAGGCTTAAAAAAGGTTAATTAATGGGTGGGACCTGTGGTTCAAAGGAGTAGGGCCATATGCTGGAGGTGGTGGGTTCAAACCCAGCCCCAGCCAAAACTGCAAAAAAAAAAAAAAAAAAAAAGGTTAATTAACTTATCCAAGAACTTGGGTCTGACTCCAAAGCCCCATTCTCTTTATACCAGTGACTAGATGAGTAACAATTTTATCTTTTGGTTTCATCTTAAAACTTTCCATTTAAATTCAGAGACACAAGGCCACAACAAGTAAAACAAAAAGACAACCTTCAGAACAGGAAAGATATTTGCATGTTACAAATCTGACAAAGAATTGATAACTAGAATCTACAGAGAAGTCAAATTAATCAACAAAAAAACAGCAAACATCCCATCTACTACTGGGCAAGAGATATGAACAGAATCTTCTCTAAGAAAGACAAAGAAATGGCTAATAAACATTTGAAAAAATGCTCATGTTCCTGATCATCAGAGAAATGCAAATCAAAACCACCCAGAGATATCACCTAACCCCAGTGAGAATGGCCCACATCACAAAGTCTCAAAGCTGCAGATGTTGGCATGGATGTGGTGAAAAGGTTCTATACTACTAGTGGGACTGCAAACTAATACAATCTCTTTGGAAAGAAGTATGGAGAATCCTCAAGGAACTCAAATTAGACCTCCCATTTATTCTCACAATCCCACTTCTAAGCATCTCCCCACAAGAAAAAAATCATTTTATCATAAAGACATTTGCACTAGATTATTTATTGCAGCTCACTTTACAATCGCCTCAAAGTGGAAACAACCTAAATGCCCTCCAACCCAGGCATGGATTAACAAACTGTGGTATGTGTATACCATGGAATACTATTTAGCCATTAAAAAGATGGAGACTTTATATCTTTTGTATTAACCTGGATGGAGGTAGAACATATTCTTCTAGTAAAGTATCACAAGAATGGAGAAGCAGAAATCCAATGCACTCAATTCTAATATGAATGCAGTAGATGAGCTAACACAAGAGGGGGGGTAGGGGAATTAGGTAGTGGAAAGAGGGGCTGGGGAGTCACGGTATATGCCACACCCGTTGGGCACAGGACACAAGTATAAGAGGGACTTTATCTAACAAATGCATCAGTGTAACCTAATTCTTTGTACCCCCAATGAATCCCAAATAATAATAGTAAAAAAAAAAAAAAAAAAAGATGGAAACTTTACATCTTGTGTATTAACCTGGATGGAGTTGAAACACATTCTTCTTAGTAAAGTATCACAAGAATGGAGAAGCAAGAATCCTATGTAGTTAATTCTAATATGAAGCCAGTAGACAATCTAATGCACGCTCACATAAGAGAAAAACTCAAATTAATTCAAGGTAGGAGTGGGGGAGTAGGGAGAGGGGATAAGAGAGGTGGATGGGTTTGCTCCCACTTAATGTTAGGGTGTATGGCACACCTCTTGGGGCAGGACACAATTACAAGAGAGACTTTACCTAACAAATGCAAACATTGTAACCTAATTCTTTGTACCCTCAAATTAACCTGAAACAATAAACAAACAATAAATAAATAAATAAATTCAGAGACACATTAGCAAACATACCTTAGATTTTTTCCATGCTATGCTAGTTGGTTTGGACAATAATAACAATGATAATAATTATCCCTTTGATAATTACTAACACAGATTCAAAGAAAGAGTATGTGAGAGAAATCCTTGAGGAAAGAGAGAGCAGAGATGCAGGTAACTTTGATTTAAGCTTTGAGATATCATGACAGTAACTTCTAATCATGAGACCTTATCTCCCAGAATCCAGAGTTTCATGGGTATTTGAAGTTATGAAACTTCCCACTAGTTTCTGACCAATCCCAACACCCTCCAATTACCTCTTCACTGTGTTTTCTGTTACGTTTATTTTTCGTATAATACTGTTAATTTTCTCCAGCCAGCCTACGTGATCAGTTCCAAGCTCTTGCACTTGCAAGTCCATCTTCGTATTCCAGTAGTTTAGCCTAAAGAACATGCTCTGTGGACACCTGCAGAAATGTTAGGATCAGTTGCAAGGTAGAAAATGGGGCACATCTTACACAGCCTGAAGCTCTTGTCCTTTGATGGCAAGTTGGCCTTTTTCGTCATTTCCCATCAATAAAATGAGCCAATGGGCATTTAGGCCCCAAGGAAAAAAGATTGGGCATTTATTCGATGTCTACTTTAAAAGATCTTTAAGGCTGGGCGGGGTAGCTCATTCCTATAATTCTACCACTTTGGGAGGTCAAGGCAGGTGGATTGCTCTAGAAGTTGGAGACCAACTTGAGCAAGAGTGACACCCCGTTTCTACTAAAAATAGAAAAAAAAAAAAAAAAAGGAAAAGAAAACAACTAGCCAGGTGTTGCCTCAGCTACTTGGGAGGTTGAGGCAAGAGTATCGCTCAAGCCCAAGACTTTGAGGTTGCTGTGAGCTATGATGCCACAGCACTCTACCAAGGGACTCTGTATCAAAAAGTAAAAAACAAAAGACCTTTGAAAGGCTAGATAAAAGAAATCATATATTTTAGTTAGTAAAAAACATATATATTTTTTCATTTCCCTGCATAGAATAAATGTTAACTATTGATATCAGGATAGTGTTTACATCATGGTGGGGGAGGAGAGATAGACTTTAGGGAAAGAATCCACAGAGTATTAACTATATACATATTCACACATGGGTATTTGTGACTGCATATATATTTATATTTTTTTTTTTTTTTTTTTTTTTTTGAGACGCTCACTCTGACAACTGTGCTAGAAAGCTGCAGTGCAGTGGCTTCATCATAGCTTACAGTACCTGAGCTCAAGCAACCCTCCTGCCTTAGCCTCCTGAGCAGCTGGGACTACAGGCACACACCACTATGCCCAGCTAATTTTTCTACTTCTTTTGGTAGAGATCGGGTCTTGTTGTTCAGGCTGGTCTCAGACTCCTGGGCTCAAGTGATCCTCCTGCCTCAGCCTCCCAACGTGTTAGGAATACAAGTGTAAGTCACCACATCTGACCTCACAACATACTTCTAATGATAATTATAATTTTTTGTATTTAGAAAATGATGGGAGGGTTCATATGTGTATTAATTCCAGACTCCAAATAAAAATTTGCAAAGAGAACGCCATGCTCTGTCCTTAGAAACGTCCTTACTTTGCATTCTGGCTGGAACGTGTAGTTATCTGTGCACTTGGGTGCTTTATGGTTCAAGACATACATTGATTTTAAATATTCCAAGCTTTCCCTAAGTCCACTACTTAAATTTCGTTGTTCCCTTCACACACATTATTAGATGCTCTCTCTTGCATGTGTCAAGGCTTACAATTCAGGGGTGTTCTCCTCTGAAAACTGCACAGATGTAGACCCTGGGAGGTCCTCATGAGTCTCTGTTTCCTGCTCGTCCTGTTCACTCTGTGGGTCCTGGCTGTACTCGGCTTCCTGCTCCAGTGTATCCTGATAAAGAGGAAGGAAGCAAAGCAGAGCAAAAGTGTTATCCCAAGAGTGCTGGTTCCTCTAGCCCTACCCAATCCCCTTTTTCTGGGGACAGAGTCCTCTCTGAGACCTTCTCATGCTTTTGTAAGATAAGTACACATGTCCTTCTGCTCTGTTTACAGGGGAAGGCTGGGGGAGGGGCATGTAGAATAGCAGCATCCACATGCAGAGCTCTTTCCATTGCTGACAAGTAATAGAAACTCACCTGAGCATGGATGGACTCCCAAATTCCACTCAAATAAGATGACTCTTTTGGTCTCCTTAAAAAAATCAATGTCATGGGAAAGAAAAGATACATTGTATGTATGCTGTATAGTTTGGATGCTGGTTTAAAAAATATGGTTATAAAAGATATTTGGAGACAAGTGAAGAAATTAGAACATTTAGAGAATTGAGGACATTATGTAATTATTGCTAATGTTCCTAAATGTGAAAGTATTTAGGTTATGTAGAAGAAAGTCTTTATTTTTAGAGAAGCTTTTTGAAGTAAACAGGAATGAAGTGTCTTTGACCTACTTTTAAATGGTTTAGAAAATTCCATCTATCTGTGTATAAGGGTGACCATAAAGTTGCAAATTTTTATTTGGAGCTTGAAACTAATACATATATCAACACTCCCATCATTTCTAAACATGAAAAGTTATCATTAGAAGTATATTGTGAGGTCAGACATGGTGGCTTACTCCTGTAATAGATAGCTATTATATTATATCATTATTATTTTGAATCAGAGTCTCAAGCTGCCACCCTGGGTAGAGTACCACAGTGTCACAGTTCACAGCAACTTCCAACTCTTGGGCTCAAGTGATCCGCTTGCCTCAGTTTTTCTCTTTTTAGTAGAGATGGGGTCTTGCTTTTCCTTAGGCTGGTCTCAAACTTTTAGCCTGAGCTCAAACAATCCACCTGCTTCGGCCTCCCAGAGTGCTAGGATTACAAGCATGAGCCACTGCGCCCGGCCTAGACAACTATTTTGAATTGCACACAAACTTTATGGATATCCTGTATATAAAGATAAAGCTAATGTGACAAATGTTAAAGATTTTAAAATCCAAGTATGGGAATATGATCTATCATTGTATAATTCTTTCATGTTTTCTTTTTGCTTATATTTTTTTGTATCAAAGAGTTTGGGACAAAAGCCTATTCCATAAGTTTGATCAACAAGATTTATTTCTGTTTCTTTATTCTTTGTCTTGTTCTAGAAAAGCATTCAAGGTGTTTTCCAGTATTTCAATTCTGTGCATGCAAAAATTGGCAATGATTTATCTTCAAACTTTTTTAGCTAACTACATTGTGAAATATTTCTTCTGTCCTTTGAAGAAGTTTGATTTGAAATTCCGGTATTTCAGCAGAAGTTTTTTTGTTTGTTTGTTTGTTTTTGTGGCAGAGTCTCACTATATCGCCCTTCTTGGTAGAGTGCTGTGGCATCACAGCTCACAGCAACCTCAAACCCTAAGGCATAAGCGATTCTCTTGCCTCAGTCTCCCAAGTAGCTGGGACTATAGGTGCCCACCACAACACTTGGCTGTTTTTTTGTTGTAGTTGTCATTGTTGTTTAGCTGGCCCGGGCCAGGTTCGAACCCGCCAGCTGTGGCTGGCGCCCTAACCACTGAGCTATGGAAGCCAAGCCTAGCAGAACTATTTTTAAGCTAGAAGGAGAAAAAACTGGAGTAGGGAGAACAGGATTAGTCTCTTTCTGAAATGTCTGCATAAACTACTGGCCAAGACAATAAGAATAACATTCACATAACTCTTTAAAAATTGCTTTCATGTGCATTATTTCTCTTCATTCTCATGATAGACTTAGACTTGAGTAGGATAAAGGCAGGTATTGGAATCTGTAGCCTATTCATATTCAGTGATTTGCTCATGGTCATAGAGCATACAGAGGGTCAATTGGTAACCTCCAAAAAGAAATATGCCCTTGTTCTAATACAGTACTAGGACCCTCTCTGTACATGATGTCATTTGAAGTCTTTGCAGATGTAATTAAGTAAAGGATCTTACGTTAAGATCATCTTAGAGTATCTGGATGGGTTCTAAGTGCAATGATGAATATCCTAGTGAGAGACAGAAGAGGAAAAGAAACAGACAGACAGAAGGTGACTATGTGGAGACAGAAGGACAGACTGGAGATAGCAGCTACAAGCCGGTGCAGCCCGAAGCTCCAGGAGCTGGAAAAGGATTCTCCCCTACAGACTGAATTAAGGGTCAACAGATGAATTCTACTGGAAGGCCATCTGCTAGCAGGGGGTAATTTGTTATAAGGTGACAAATGTTACAGTTATTTCATAAATCCCCCAAGAGAAAAAATAACCTATAATCCCTCCTCCTTTTTTTGAAGCCTCTCATGTTGTAACTGCAGCATCCAGTGGAAACAGCGCTGTCCTCCACCTCCCTCCTGGTGTCAAGCCCTGAAGTCCTGCACCGGTGAGGAGGAAACCCTCAGACATTTTTCTTACAACTTTGAGATATCAAATGTGAAGCCCCCTTCCCTCTTCACCCACTATGACATCTAACTATCTCTCTTACCCAGTTTTTAGTGTCCGCCTTGTGAAGGAAGTCAGTTTGAGAGTTTTCAGAGAATGCATCGTCCTCCTCATCTAATCTGTCCAAGACATGATTCCTTCTGGTAATTTCCTTTAGCGAACTGCAAGCCACACAATCCAAACAGAGCCTGTTATTATGTCATGGGGCCAGCGCGCAGGCCTGCCTCACATGTTTCTAAAGGGAGAACACTGAGCTATTCCCCAGCCCCAAGGAGCACCTGCTATCCTTGTACTGAGTTCATTCTGTGTGAATAACACCTCACATAGTGTATGGCACAAAATAGCAATAGAGAGGCTGGGGAAAAAATTTTTGGTTGAATCTTATTAATAGTGAGATTCCAAATCCCCAAGTCATTACAACTGTGTGCATATGTACGTATAAGTATAAATGTGTGTGCAAAATAAATAAAGAAATTTTTTAAATCCTGTTTTAAAAAAGTAGAGTTTACGAATATCGTATGGTTCAAACTAATGTGCCTGGGAAGTCTACAGTACTCTCTTGATCTCCAGCCTACACTGTCCTTCCTACAACATTTACTAGTTTCTTTATTTTTCCACAGAGATTCTATGCATAAATGAGCAGATATATATGTGTATGTATATAAGCAAATGCCTTTTAAATTATAAATGGGAGCATAGTGACACACTATTCTGTACTTTAGATTTCATTTTTAGCAACGTATCTTGGAATCCGTTTCACATTAGTAAATACAGAGCTGCATCATTTTAAAAATGGTATGTGGTGTTCCATCATGGAACATCATGGTTCCACAATAATTTTCTAACCAGTTTTTTATTAATGGATATGTAGTGTTTCTAACCATTTGTTACTATAATATAAACAATGCTGGATTGAATACCCTTATGCATTGAGATGTTTTTGTCATGTACATGAACAAGTATATCTATTGGACAATCATAAGAGTATAATTGTTAGGTCAATGGATATGTGTATTATAAATTTTGATAGATTATTTTTTACCAAAGTATGCTTTTTTTCAGATTAACATGCCCTTTAAAAAATATGCTTAGATTTAGAAACATAGCTGCTTGTTTAATATTCAGTGACTCATCAACCTTTGGTAGCAAGAATATCAGAACTGGTAATAAATGTCAGAAATGCAAATGAACTCTGAATCCCTGGTAGACTCATGTAAGACTCTGAAGATAAAACAAATCCTTGTATCTCTTTGTGCCATTTTGGATGCATATTTAACACTGAATTTATGATGTACCAGATAGTGAAGCACTAAAGTATGCTTCAAAGAAGTTGAATCAATTTATACTCCAGCAAAAATGGTGAAGAGTGCCTGTTTTCCCACTCCTTTCCTGAAACCAAGTATAATTAAAGTTTTTATTCTTTACCAATCTGGTACATTCAAACTGGTATCTCATTTTAGTTTTGGTCTTATTTCAAGGGTAAGGTTGTTCAATATCTCCTTTGTATTTCTTTTTCTATAATAATTTTGTCGATATCCTTTGCCCACTCCCTGTTAGACTGTTGTTATTTTGCTGGAGTGCATATATGTACACACGCATGCCCACTTTTTCTCTCTCACATATTTTTGAATGAATCACAGTGAATGTGTGATATAGGTCCATAGCAGTAGTTTTCAGTCTGTGGGCTTGAACTCTGAGTTTGGAGGTCTTGGTGGGGGTGGTCACTTCCCATTTATTCTGCACAGGGAGGGATCCTGGAATCTATGCACATTCCTACAGATGGAATAAAGGTTGCTTGTATAAGTAAATACTGCTCAGAGTTTCCAAATGCGTGTCCTACTGTCTTCAGCAAATTATAAATGTATTTAAGAACATCTTTGATTTCCTAATAGCTTTCTTGACATATGAGGGGTTCTTGGAAAATATTTTACTTAAAAAATGTTTTTCCTATTGAGAAAGGTTAATGGTCTATATTAGTATACATTTTTTCCATGTACTAATAAATATATATATATATATATATATATATAAAATATGTATTTACATGACTATACACCTTCTACTCCAGAAAGTGTATTAAATGGGTTATATCTCTAACATGTGGAGAAAATGAAACCACAAAACAATCCCCACATTTTCCCAAATTGACGAGTCTCAACAATTTCTTTTTAACTGGTGTCTGCCAACATTGGGATGGCAGTGTCACCCTTTAGTGTCCCATAAGGCCCCCTACAAGAAATATTCATGAGGCTAACAGTAGATAAATGGCAGGGAAGAATGTCAACCCAGACCCTGAACTTGGAAATCTCATCATTTGTATGTGCTTGGCCCAAGGAAATCTCCAGTCAGGACTCTCCAAAAACGGCACCTGTGAACCCCAACTTACTTCCATGCTGCACCTTCAGTCGCCTCACGTTTGTGGAGAAAGCCATTGTTTTTTCCTGTCAACTGTTGTTCCTTCCAGTCTGTATTTGTCTGCAGAGACATCTCATCATCTAGACTTGTGGGTGTGAGATCCATTTCTTCAGCACTGAAAGACAACGATGCGAAGAGGGGTTTCATTTCAGAACCAGCACCCACACCCTCCCTGCTGATAGTAGGCTGATTTCTTCCTTGGAGAGTTTGGCCAGAACTCCCCTCCCCTTTCATCCAAACTGGCTGTCCATGGTAAAGGACCACAAAGCAGACTCTTAGGTCCCTCTACTCAAGTCCTGTGTGGCTGCCCCCAAGTCTACACCTCACTGGAGGGCATCTGAGCCACACGTGTGCATTTTGAATCCTTGAATGGGAAACCTACAGAGGGATATTCAATCACCAGTCAGGGGGCAGGGGATGGAAACCTTTGTTTCTATAATCTCTTTCTGATTAGATACTAACATATATATTTAACATTTAAAAAAGCAAAAGAAAAATAAAATCACTGGCACTCTAGGAATAACCAGAGATTGCCCAGAGATGTCCATGCTTAATCACTCTTAATATTTTGCATATTTTATTTGTTTCTAACTTTGATATTTTACTCTGTTCCCATTGCTGACAACTAGGCTATTTCTAATTATTCACTATTACAAATAATATAATAATGGATATTCTTGTTTACTAATTTTCAGTGAATCTCTAATTAGACGTGGAATTATTGGATCAAAGTGTATATAATTTTTTCTTCTACAGGAAGACTTCTTTATCAATTAAGATAAGAAAATCTGGAATCACTTCTGTATTTAAAATGTTCCCAAGTAAGAAAGTATGTATTCATTAATATTCTAGAAAACGAATGATAATTTTAAAAGTATTATTAGCATGACAAAGTGAGACTTCGTCTCAAAAAAAGAAAAAAAAAAAAAAAAAGACCAGGCATTGTGGCTCACACCTGTAAATCCTAGCACTCTGGGAGGCCAAGGCAGGTGGATTGCTAGAGCTCAGGAGTTCGAGACCCCATCTCTACTAAAAATAGAAAAAGTAGCCAGGCGTCATGCAAAAACTTAGCCGAACATCATGGTGGATGCCTGTACAGAGTTCTGGCTACTTTGGAGGATTGGTTGAGCCCAAGAATTTCAAGTTGCTGTGAGCTATGATGATACCACAGCACTCTACCCAGGGTGACAGAGTGAGACTCTGTCTCAAAAAAAAAAAAAAAAAAAGGATTGTTAATATGTAAGCTTCCCAGCTACTTAATACTAAATTCTTGTTCTCTATATAAACATCAGCAATAACAAAATCACAGAATTCATTAAATCTCCTAATTTCATTTATGGTTTCTCCTTTGTGAGATACCCAGCTGCCCTCTTATTGTTTTATACCAATGGTTGATTTATATATTTACAGAAATTACTCTTTCTATATCCCTAGGTTCTTATTACTATTCTTCAGACTCAAACTAATACCTTCTTCTTCTACTAGTAATTTTTTAATAAGTAGGCTGGGTATCTTTTTGGTGTGGCACCTATATAATAAAACTGTATAGACATTTTGTCATTCTGATAATGCTATCACTGTCTGATGGACACATTTTAAAAGTATAAAAGATGGGTTATTAGAAAAGCCTAATAGTGCTATCCATTAGAGTAGTCAACAAATTTGTCAGAGCTTAAGATTGTCATACTGAATTCTAGAGATCATTCAACAAACCATATATATCCCTTGCCTTCAGCATGTTAATATGACCTTCAAACATAATAATAGGGCCTGTATGTCACACGAGGCCAGCTTGTTCATTTCATAGAGTAGAAATCATCCAGGGTTGCTTATTCAATACAGTGTTTTGGATAACATTCTTTTTTTAATACATGCACAGTACGCATAATTCTGGATTTCAGTGAAGTCAGATCTTCTCATATCACACGAACATGAAAACCCTTTCAGAGGAATCCTGTGAATATGTGTCTTATTGTTTCAAACACATATAAATATACAGAGGGTGCCAAAGAAAATGTATACACATTTTAAGAAAGAAAAAAATGTATTAAAATTATAATACTCAAGACATGTTTGACTTCTGCAGTTACAAGAGATATAAGATACAATATACAAGATAACAAATGTTATTGGTATATATTGAGTATTATAATTTTAATAGTTTTTTCATTTCTTAAAATATGTATATATTTTTTGTACCCTCTGTATATTTTTGCTTCAAATTGCTTTGGCTAATCAGGCTCTTTTCTGGTTCCAAACAAAGAGTAGAATTATTTTTTTTAGATCTGTGAGATATGATGTTGATATTTTGATAGAGATTGCATTGAATATGTAAATCACTTAGGTTGTGTGGACATTTTAACAATGTTGATTGTATCAATCCATGAGAACAGTATGTTTTTCCATTTGTTTGTGTCATCTGCAATTTCTTTCCTTAATGTTTCATAGTTCTCTTTGTAGAAATCTTTCACTTCCTTGGTTAAGTATATTCCTAGGTATTTTATTTTCTTTGTAGCGATTGTGATTGATATTGAATCTTTGATTTGATGCTCAGCTTGACTGTTACTGGTGTATAGGAATGGTACTGATTTGTGTACATTGATTTTTGTACACTTTGGAGACTTTGCCAAATTTATTGATCAAGACCAGAAGTCTCTTTGTGGAGTCTTTGGGGTTTTCTAGACATAAGATCATATTGTCAGCAAAAAGCAATAATTTGACCATCTCTTTCCTGGTTTGATATCTTTTATTTCTTTCTCTTGCCTGATTGCTGTGAGTAGGACTTCCAGCATCATGTTGAATAGCAGTGGTGATAGTGGGCACCTTGTCTTGTTCCAGTTTTTAATGGGAATGTTTTCAACTTTTTCCCGTTCAGTATGATGTTGGCCACATATGAGTTTCACATGTATGACTTTTATAATTTTGAGATATGTTCCTTCTGTAACTAGTTTGTTGAGGCTTTTATCATGAAAGGGTGCTGAATTTCATTGAGTGCTTTTTCTTCATCTATTGAGATGATCATATGGTCTTTGTTTTTGCTTCTGTTTATGTGGTAAATCACATTTATTGGTTCACATTTGTTGAATCAAATGTAAATCTTTGCATTCCTGGTATGAAGCCCAATTGGTCATAGTGGATTATTTTTTTGATGTGCTATTGAATTTGGTTTGCTAAGCTTTTTTTTGTTTTGTGTTGTTTTGTTTTTGAGACAGACTCTCCCTCTGTCACCCTGGGTAGAGTGTCATGGTGTAATCAATCATAGCTCACAGCAACTTCAAATGCCTGGGCTCAAGAGATCCTCTTGCCTCAGTTTTTCTATTTTTTTTTTAGTAGAGACGTGGTCTTGCTCTTGCTCAGGCTGGTCTCAAACTCTTGAGCTCAGACAATCTGCCCACCTCAGACTTCCTTTCCAGAGTGCTAGGATTACAGACCTGAGCTACCACACCCAGCCTGGTTTGCTATTATTTTATTTAGAATTTTGCATCTATATTTATAAGGTGCACTGGTCTATAGTTTGTGTGTTTATGGGTGTGCATTTGCATCCTTTCCTGGCTATGATATAAAGGTGATACTGGCTTTGCAGAATGCATTTGGGAGGAGTTCCTCCTTCTTGATATGATAGAATAATTTCTGCAGTATGAGTACCACTTCTGACTTGTAAGTCTAATAAAATTCAGCAGTATCTGAGAGGCCAAGGTGGGAGCTTAAAGTCAATTTAAGCTCAATTTCTTGAGCTCAGGAATTCAAGACCAGCCTAAGCAAGAGCAAGACCCCATCTCCACTACAATAAACAAACAAAAAAACACCACACAAAAAACTAGCCAAGCATCATGGCAGACACCTGTAGTCCCAGCTACTAGGGAGGCTGAGGCAAGAGGATAGCCTGAGCCCAAGAATTTGGGGTTGCTGTGAGCTATGATGATACCATGCACTTTGCAGAGTGAGACAGGGTCTCAAAAATTTTTTTTCTTTTTTTTTTTTTTTAGCTATGAATCCACCTGGTCCAGGGCTTTTTTGTTTTTGGAAAATATTTCATTATTGCTTCAATATCACTGCTCATTGTTAGTCGTCTGTTCAGGAGTTCTATTTTTTCCTGACTGAGTCTTGGGAAGTTGTGTGCTTCCAGGAATTTGTTCATTTCCTCTATGCTTTCAAGTTTATGTATATAGAGATTTTCATAGTATTCACAGATGATATTTTATATTTCTGTGGTATCAGTTGTAATATATCCTTTTTCATTTATCCTGTTTTATGTGAGCTCTGGGCCTCTGATTGAGCTTCTTTGAGTCCTTTCTCTTCTATTCATCGCTAATCTAGCAAAAGGTCTATCAATTTTGCTTATATTTTCAAAGAACCCACTTTATTTTTTCCTTGATTATTATTTCTTTGCTATCCATTTCTTCAGTTCTGCTTTGACCTTAGTTGTTTCTTTTCTTCTGCTGACTTTGGGTTTGGTTTGCTCTTTCTTTTCTAGTTCCTTGAGATGTGTCGAGATATGGTTAATTTGTGATACTTTGGTCTTTCTGATGTAGGGATTTAAGGCTATGAATTTGCCCCTAGGACTGCTTTTGTTGAATCCCATAGATTTTGATAGTTTGTGTCCCCTTTGTTGTTCAGTTCAAGGAATCTTTTGATTTCCATTTAAATTTCATTATTGACCCAATAATCATTCAGTAGCAGATTGTTTAATTTCCATGACTTTGTGTAGAATTGAGTGCTTCTCTTCGAGTTGATTTCCAGTTTTATTCCTGAGAAGATAAATGATATGATTTCTATTTTTTGAATTTGTTGAGACATGTTTTGTGGCCTAATATATGATAAATCTTTGATAATGTTCCATGGGCTAATAAGAAGAATGTATATTAAGTAGTTTTGGGGTAAAATGTTCTGCAAATGTCTGTTAGTCCCATTTGTTCTAGAGTCTTGTTGAAGTCTACTGTTTATTTATCAATATTTTATGCTCGGATGATCTGTCCATTTCTCTCAGTGGGGTATTGAAGTCCCTGGCAATTACAATGCTGCTATTTACCTCTTTGCTTAGATCTAGTAGAATTTGCTTTATGAAACTGGGTGCTCTTATGTTAGGTACATAAATATGTAGGACTGTTAAGTCTTCTTGTTGAATTGATCCATTTACCATTATATAATGCTCATCTTTGTCTTTCTTTATGATTGTTGACTTTCTTTTGATTTCCATTTGGATGGGATATTTTTCCCATCCCTTCATCTTGAGTCTGTTTGAGTCCTTGTGGGTTAGGTATGTTTCCTGGAGACAGAAGATACTTGGGTTGCATTTTTTCATCCATTCAGCTAGTTATTCATGTTGATGGATAGAACTGATATGTGAAATGCTGTTCTGTTCATCCTGTTGAGTAGTACCTGATTGCTTTGTTCTACCTCTTGTATTATTGTTTTATGTGAGCTCTGGGCCTTAGCTTTTCAGTGGCATCTATTGTGCTGATCCATGTTCAGGGCTCAGACAAGCATTTCCTGCAGGGCAGGTCTGCACTTGACATATTCCCTCAGTGTTTACTTATCTGGAAAAGTCTTTATTTCTCCTTCATATATGAAACCTTGGTTTTGCAGAATACATAAGTCTAGACTTGCAGTTATTCTGTTTAAGAAGAATGAAGATGGGCCCCCAATCCCTTCTAGTTTGTCAGGTCTCCATTAAGAAGTCTACAGTTAGCACCATGATGGGCTTTCCTTTATAAGTTACTTGATATCTTTGCTTTAGGGCAGACGGGAGTTCCTCCTTTGTGTTGACTTTGGCTAGTCTGATGACTATGTGTCTTGGTGGTTTCCTCTTTGCAATGAATCACCCAGGTGCTCATTGAGCTTCTTGTACCTGGATGTCTACATCTCTAGCAAGACCAGGGAAGTTTTCCTAAATTAGTCTCTGAAATAGGTTTTCCATCCCTGTAATATATTCTTCTTCACCCTCGGGAATACCTCTGATATTATATTTGACCATCTACATAATTAAATATTTCTTGGAGGCTTTGTTAGTTATTTTCAACAGACTGAGTGAACTCAAAAGTTGTTTCCAACCCCTGAGATTCTTTCTTCTGCCTGGTCTAGTCTATTCTTAAAAGTTTCCACTATGTTTTGTATTTCCTTAAATGAATTTTTCATTTCCAGACGTTTTATTTGCTTTTCTTTTTTTTTTTTTAGCAAGTCAATCTGTTCAGTAAATTTTTCATTCATTTCCTGAGTTGTTTTTCTGGTTTCTTTGAGTTGTTTTTCTATTTTCTCTTGAATTTTATTGAGGTTCCTTATAATCAATAGTTGGAATTTTATCTGTCATTTCAGTATTTCATTTGATTGGTGTACATAGCAACAATTGGTTGCTAGAGAGCTGTTGTACTCCTTTTGCAGAGGTCTTTTTGGTACAGATTTTTAAGTAAGTGGAAAAATATTTCCAAATTGCTTTGCTAAAGGTTTAACCAATATACACTACCACCAGCTGCATGTAAGAATAGGAACCTTCATTCTAGCCTGGTAGACTGGACAACACAGAAGTGAATTGTTAGAGTACTCAAATAGTGAGAAAAATAAAGGGGAAAGGAAACAGGAAAGAAGGTGGAGAGGCCTGAGATAGGCTCCAGGAATCCCAGATGTAAAACTAGAGGGCAAAGACAGATGCAAAACGTAACTCCTAGTTACTACTGTAAACAGAAAGTTGTACCTAGCTAGCATCAGACAGAAGGAAACCTTCTCCTGTACACTCAAGGGAGTGATAGCAGTAGATGGGCCTAGAAGCAAAGGGTGGCTTGGCTCCCAGGACCCTGAGGGATAGATTCACTTGGGGACAGAGGGGACAGCAGACTAATGGGAAGAGAAGTGACAGAAGGGATTTTCTTGGAAGCATGATTTATGGCAGGGATTAGAAACAGGGAGGAAGGACCTAGGAGAGAAGATCTGAGAACCACAGGGCTATTAGAACTATTTGAGTAACCAAGGGCTTAATCAGTCTTTCTGTGGCAAAATTGAGCTTTTGTCTTTGACTGTTGTAGTGATGCACAGGGATGTGTGGTGAAGGAGACCCTGTGAAAAAGAAGCATCAGGAAAGGGCTAGAACCTTTGATGTGTGATGGCGCCATCCTTTTTAACTTTGAATGTGACAAAGAAGGATAAACCTTTGATCTCCCCAAGGAAGGTCACAGTGGCCTGCCCTGTTTCATCACAGCTCCTGTCTGGACAGTTTTGTTTCCTGAAGGTGTTAAGCATTACTAAGGCGATTCCAAGCTCTGAAAGATGAACAGACACTGAGATCTGCCTTGTTTAGTGTCTTTCTAGTCCCCCAAATTAAAATACTGTACAAATAATGTGGTCTCCTTCTTTTGATAACTCTCTGACATCTCTATAGCTTCCCTAAGAGTTATTAAAAAAAAAAAAAAAAAAGCCTTCTCTAATTCTCCCTCCATAAATTTCATCACATTTCAAATAAACAATTAGAATCCTAATGATGCCTTATGTTTGTGCAGCCCCTAAGGAATTACAAAGTGCTTTTTTACATATTTCCTTAACCAGTCCCCACAATGACATAATTAGGAAGGTATGTGTAATAACCCCACTTCATGTGTGCATTAACCGAGCCTCTGGGAAATGGTTTGATTTACTTATAGTGAAAAAGCTGGTTTACTAGCAAAGCCAGAACTCAGAGCTTCTATGCCCTTATAGCTACCTATAAGGGATATCCCTTGCCTCCCACATCCAAAGATGATCTAGACAAGGGCTCTCCAATATAACTTTTTCTGATTATGACATTGTTCCCCACATTGTTCAGTATACTACCCACTTGCCATATGTGTATAATGCAACTGAGGAAATGAATTTGTAGCCACATGTGCCTAGTGACTACCATATTAAACAATCCACAATTTTCTAGAGCAGGGGTCAGCAAACTATGGTGCACAGGCCCAATCCAGTCTGTCTCCTGTTTCTGTCAATAGCACTTTATTAAAACATAGCCAGGCCCATTTCTTTACATATTGTTATGACTGCTTTTGCACTGCAGTGACAGAGCTGAATGGCTCCAACAGAGACCATTTGGTATACGGATGCTAACGTACTACTATCTTGCCTTTTACAGAAGAAGTTTCCCAACTACTGTTCTAGATTATCACCTTCTACAAGCCGAGTGTTTGCTAAAATGAATCAATCGAATATAGCCAGTGAGGGTTTGAAATGTGGAGAGTCAGGCTGAGTTCATACCCTAGCACCAACACCTAGCAGCTGGGCATAGTCTTACTCTTCTTGGCCTCATTTTTTTCATCTGTGAAATGGGGTGAACATGAGTACTTCTAATGTCACTTGAGTAGGGGGAACAAATAAAATAATCCTTATTGTGCTTAACACAGTGTCAGGTAAATAGCAAACACTTGCCAACACTATCTATCTATTATTAATAAACTAAAAGTAGTGGGAATGGGAGCAGTTAGTAAGGTTTCTTAACTTCATATAACACAGTATAATTATAATAATAATGCTTACCCGTAGGTAGCACTTACAGTTCATAAAGCATTTTTACAAAGTTGTTTCCTTTGTTTCTAACAACTACCCTGTGGTCAGTCAGCTACACCAGATCTCATTATCTCTAGTTTCTACTTATTTATTTATTTACTTTTTATTTTTTATTTTTTTGAGACAGAGTCTCAAGCTGTTGCCCTGGGTAGAGAGCCATGGCATCACAGCTCACAGCAACCTCAAACTCCTGAGCTTAAGCAATTCTCTTGCCTCAGCTTCCCAAGAAGCTGGGATTACAGACACACACAACACCTGGCTATTTTTTTTTTGCAGCTGTCCTTGTTGTTTTAGCTGGCCCAGGCCAGGTTCAAACTTGCCAGCCTCGGTGTATGTGGTGCCCTACCCATTGAGCTACAAGCACTGCCATATTTTTTGAGACAGAGTCTCACCTTGTCACCCTTAGTAGAGTGTTGGGGCGTCATAGCTCACAGCAACCTCAAACTCTTGGGCTCAAGCAATCCTCTTGCCTCAGCCACCCAAGTAGCTGGGACTCAGGCGCCAGCTATTTTTAGAGATGAGGTGTCGCACTTGCATAGGCTGGTCTCAAACTTGTGAGCTCAGGCAATCCACACACCTCAGCCTCCCATATCTCTAGTTTTTAGATGAAGAAACAGACTCAGAGATGGCCTATGATTTGTCCAAAGTTCGATTGCTAGAAGATGGTAGAATCGGGATTTAAACTGCTACGTTCTGACTATAAGCTTTGCGATCCTCCTACTATTGTACATTCCATCAATGCCTGGAGTGTTTTAAGAGGCTAGCAGACAGCCCTTTCACCTCAAAAAGCAATTCATCTTTTGAAGCTAACTTTTGACTAGTTACATAGTATGGGTCCTTACTGCTTAAACTGCGGTCTGCAGGCCAGTAGCAGCAACCCCTGAGAGCTTGCTGAACAAGCAGAACCTCGGGTCCAGACTTGCTCAATCAGCATTCTGCATTTCAGCAAGAGATCAGGTAGTTCATACACATATAAAAGTTCAGAGGTACTCATATTTTTAGAGCTTTTTATTTATTCATTCATTTATTTAGCAACAGGGTCTCACTCTGTTGCCCAGGCTAGAGTGCAGTGGCATCATCACAGCTCACGGTAACCTCAAATTCCTTGGTTCAGTCAATCCTCCTGCCTCAGCCTCCTGAGTAGCTAGGACTACAGGTGGACACCACCGCGCCCAGCTAATAGACCTTTTAAAATAGAATCTCTCTTTGCCTCCCTATAGCCCAATTCTTTATTCCTATGTTTACACCATTGGCTTCTAGCATTGTTTGGTACAACTGGAGTGAATCCCTCCTCCTTCTCCCATATCTTTAAAATTACAAATTTGGAGAAAGATAAGCTTGAGTCAAAAGGAACAGATCAACTGTTTTAAAAGACAACCAATGATATCGCTAACTTACCTTGGGGGGATAATTTTCTCTCCACTCCTTACCACCCAATTACTCTCTTCAGTCCCTGCTAGCTGGACAATTTGAGATCTCAGAAATTTACCAAAGCCATATTTCTAATAATCAAGGATTTGATGTCACCATAGGCTGCTGGCAAGGTCACAATGAGATGGCACAGCTGTGAAAACAGTGCATACCTGGTGATAGCCTTGCTCTTCCCAGTTAGGTAATCACGAACATCACTGAATTCAGTGAGGTAGACTAGCAACAGTCAAGTTTTCCTGGAAAGTTCTGGTGATTTCTTTCTGCTAACACCCAAAGCAGAGAGGAGGCTGTTTAAGAGAGGTACACACAGATGGGCGTGGTGGCTCACACCTGTAATCCCAGCACTCCAGGAGGCTGAGGCTGGTGGATTGCTTGAGCTCAGGAGTTCAAGACCAGCCTGAGCAAAAGCGAGACCCCCCATCTCTACTAAAAAAAAAAAAAAAAAAGAAAGAAAGAAAAAAAAGAAAAATGGAGGCAAAAGGATCTCTGGGGCCCAAGAACTTGAGGTTGCTGTGAGCTATAATAACATGGCACTCAAGTCAGAATGCTGGAATGAGACTGTGTCTCAAAAAAAAAGAGAGAGGTACACACCTAGGCAGCTAAGTTTGCAGTTGGACTTGGCCTCTCTGACATTCCACTTGGAATTTGGTGCATGCGACCCTTCAAACTCCCCCCCCCCCCCCCCCAGTGAGTTTCTAGGCATGCAGAGCTCTCCTGCCGGTCTGCTACCTGGCGCTCCAGCCTGCCTCCCAGCCTCCTGCTTCTCTTGCCAATTCTTTTTAAACGAAACCCATCTCCCATCCCAGCCCTCTGTCACCCACCCACTGGCCTCTGACATGATGTCCTGAGATGCTCTGCCCAGCCCAGTCTCCTGCCATGTCGGCCCAGTCATCCCTCGCCTGAGCAGGCATCTGGCTCGGTCCCAGAGGCTGAAAGACCTTCTGTGCTGAAGGGTGGGCCTTCTCACACTCCTTCCCCACTCCACAGGAACCAGCTAGCACTCGATCTTCTTGCAAACGAGGATGTTTCTGCTTTATGACCGTGTCACTGCATCTCCTTCTAAGTCCACACTTCCTCTTATCTATCACACTTTCACAACACAGCTTCATCTTCTTCCAGGACTTCAGTGCCAAGTTCACATGTCCCTCTGTACCTCATTCTCCCCTATCATTCTTGATAGGAATTGAGATAGGGGAATTCAGCACCCATGGGAATGGCCTGCCATTCTGACCTTAATGAGTCCGAAGCCCCTCAACTCTAACTTTTAAGACTTTCCTCTTCACCAACTAAAATTATTCAGTAGCACAGAGGTAAAATAAAGAACGGTTTTTATAAATGTGAACTTTAGAATCACACATCAGTGTTTGAAACCTGCTTTTGCCACTTACTAGTTTTTTGTTCGGGAGGGGGGATTTTAATTTCTTTGAAAAATTGGCTCGATCACACCTACCTAATCTGTTTGTTGAGATTACGGCAGTGACGTTAAGAGGGAGTTTCAGGTAGAGTGGCTGACACACAGCAGGTGCTTAGAAAAATGTCGTCAAAGGAACAGAGTGAATACATATATGATAGCAATGATTTTTATGGCAACATTTAAGGTCTTGTCAACACCAGCAAGAATTTGTTTGAATTTCCTTAAACAAAAGCTCAAGTTCAGATGTGTCGCCTTTTCCCATGTGGACACTGATGTCCTCCCTACCTTGTTAGGAGCCTGGACTCTATCACCTGCCCTCCCAGTGCCTGGGCCTATTTTCAGCCCCAACATCGTGACTATGGACCTACCTTTGGTTGTCCTAAGTGACCCCATATTTCTTTAAGAAAATTCTTGTGACTTGTTCCACTGCAATGTAAAAATAATAGCTAATAGTAACTGGGTGCTTACTAATGTGCCAGGCACTCTCCTGAGTATCTAACTTAATTCTTACTACCTTTTGCAAAAGAAAAGATCTTGGATTCAAAGCCAAGACCAGTTAGTCTGTCCAGCTCCCAGGACCAGACCCTCAAGTACCTCTGCATATGACCGACACGGCCACTCTTCACGTTGGGTTCTCAGTGCCACTGACCAAAACTTTACTGTGTCTCTTGTTAACTCCAAAACCTGTGGGCCCCAGCAGCTGGTGTTTGTCTTCATCTGTCCTTCCCGCCCTGCCCGGCTCCCAAACGCTGCCAGCTTCCGCTGCTCGCAGCGGCCTCGCCTCCGCGTGCCTGCCTGATGGAGGCCAGCTGATGTGAGTCTTCTCCACTGCCAGGCAACTGTTTGTGTAACCTCCTCTCCCTTCAAAACAGCCCTGTGTTTTCTCTCACTTCCGCCCACGCCCCTTCTAGCTCAGAGAAAGTACTGGTCCAGTTTCTTTCTGAGGCTCTCTTCAGACCCTTGTTGGATCTTGGGGATCATATTCCATGAATTATTAATTCTGTTTGCAATTTCAAAAACTCTTTTTAAGTGTCTCTTCTCACATCCCACGGGGAGCTCCCCATGACATTGAGGCAACAGATACCTAAAAGTATTTCTTACGTCTTTAAGCTCTGCCTCTACACCGGTGCTTTGCTTCTGTGTACAGACCTGTTCCTGTTTCCTCTCTTTTAGGAAAAAAAAAAAATCCTTCACTCGGTATATTTGAGCTACATCCTACCTCTCTCCTTCCTTTTAATACAAATCTCTCAGAATTTTAGACCAGTTGCCATCTCTCCTGCTCATCAGACATTCGTATTTTAACTGCCCGTGCTATGGCTCCTTGCTTGCAAGGTTTTGTGGTCTTTTTTTGTATTTTTAGAGCTTTTCATAATCTCGTCTCTCTGACGGGGTGCGAGTAGTGTACGAGTCATTTCTCACATTCATTTCTTCCCAGAGACTTTCTGTGTTCAAGCCACTGTGTTTCAAGGATTGTGTTTTACAAAGCCATTTTTGAAGATTTATAGATAATGTAAGTGAAGCTCCAGGCACAGAGGAAGCATGTGCTCCAGGGACGGAGGCAACCACAGTCACAGAGCATCCCCACTTGGATTTTGCGACCTGGATGGCTTTTCCTGAACCCCCCACCCTCCTTCTCATGCAGTATCGTCACTTCTTGGGGCTGCAGAAACAGACTTCCTCCCAGGTGTGCAGCGACTCCAGCTCCTGCCCCAGCCTGGCTCGTCCTTCTTGTCCATCCCCAGCCCAGAGAGTCCTGAAATGGGACTTGGATCCCTGTGAAAACCCCAAAGCCCTGAATGTGTTAGCAAAAGGCTTTCCTAAGTGCCCAGAGAGTTGAGGAATTAAATTTAGGAAGTAGCAACTATGTGCTTATTTCTATTCTCACAGGAATCTGGACCTTTTAATCAGCACCATTCCTTGAAGAGATCTGTAATATTTTAATTTACTCTCAATTATTGCAAAACCAGTTGGTTAGGTAGGCTAATCTGGCTTGAATGGGCCTCTTTTTAAGCTGTGCCAGAACAGAGAGCTATCTGCCTGCTGGTGATGTCTCGAGTTTTCCTTTCCTCCTCAACTAAAGGGGAGCAATGTCTACCATGCAGGCTTAGGGTGACTACAAAGTGGATTAATTGTGTAGAAAGTACCCAGCGTGCAGCAGGCACTAAAAAGAGAAGTGACAATCTGGAAGAATAAACTATGGAAAACCTCAGGTGGGGAAGATTTTGAGTGCCAGCAGGTGGAAAACATTATTCCTTCGACATCTGGGAAGCCCCTGGCTTCTAGCCTTCAAACAAAATGACAAAATCACTGTTTTAAGGAAATTGAATTCAAAGAAAAAAACTCAAAAGGAATGGAGGACAGGGGAGGGATTGTTGTGTCCTACAGTATTAAGGAAAAGATCTTAGAAGCTGAAATACTCCCATTAAACACTAAGTAAGGGTGATTTCAGGATTGGAACTTTAGAAACGGTGCAGTCGCGTGAGAAAGATGAGGACAAGTAATGCTGACAGCTTCACAGATACTTAGGAATAAAACATCAGCGCCAAGTCCCCTTATATGTGGGTAACAGCAACCTCACCTCTGTTATCAAATATTCATCAGTTGCTTATTGAATCTAGGGCACTGCTAAGTAAGGCAAGGGATAAAAGGATGCCGGAGACAGGCTTAACCTTCAGCCTGGAGAGAGATAAGTCAAGACAGCAGTTAGTGTAAGTTGAATGCCAGCGAGTGGCGGAGGTAAGCACTATGGGACTGTAGAGAAAGGGTGACCAGAAGCCTACATAGGAGGAGAGTGGCTTTTCTAGTGCTTTTTAAGAATGTCACCCAAGTAAGTGGGACCTGAGTCAAATAGCGTTTAGAAGAAAGTCTTTGAGGGAATGGGAACTATCTTCAAAGCCAAGGTAAGAAACTTGAATTTATATAGAAATGGAAGACAGTTTTTCTGACAAATCTCATTGTATGAAATTAATTATAATTTAATTATGTTTTAACCAGTTACATGGAAGAGAAGGCAAACGCAGAAGATACATTTAAATAAATAAATATTCACATCTGTAATTAGCTGACTTTCTGCATAGTGGCTTTCAAATCTCTGAATTCAGCCACCCATGGGCCAAAAATACTAAAAAAAAAAACAAAAATAAAACTAAGAATACCACAATGAAAATAATAGAAATTAAAACAGGACAGGGTATAGCTTCTTTCACCATAGGAGGACCCAGAAGAAAGGCATCCTCTGTGAACCACAAAGCTGGCCTTCTCCACGACATCTTGACGATGGACCTCCCAGACCTCAGAACTGTGAGAAATAAATTTCTGTTGTATACAAAGGAAAAAAAAAAACCCAATACAACAACTCTTCACATAGCATTTACATTGTATTAGGCATTATAAGTAATCTAGAGGCGATTTGAAGTATACAGGGGATGTGCATACTCCTATGTGCACACTCCTATAGTATGCTCCTATGCACATACTACTATACTGCCTATCATTTTATATCAGGAACTTGAACTTGAACATGAACACCAGGGGCGTGGTGCCTCAAACCAGTTCCTCAACAATACTGAGAAACACATGTATTTTTTTTGCTACATGATAATTTATAAGATGTTCACCCAAAAGTTACAAGAAGCTCACTTGAAGTACTAGAAATGTTTGTGATGTTTCTATCCAGATTTCAGGAAGGAGGGAAGAAAGGGGAAAAGGTAGGAAGGCAGACAATGCTGCCCCTGTCCCCCCCTGCAATGGGGAGTCAGTGAGGATTCTGGGTAAGGCCTGACACGGGTCACATCATACCCTTGCACAGAAGCCCTGTCTTCCTTTCTAAAATCTTGCCTGAAATTGATGTGAAGACAGTTTCTGGGCTGTTAGAACAGGAAGCAGTGGTTTCTGGGCACTGGTATGGGTTTTCTGAGACAAGACCTGTGAGTCTTGTCTTTCTTCCCTTTTACATAACAGAGCTAAAGCTTTTGTAGAATAGTTGATCCTTGAACAAGATGAGTTTGAACTTGGAGGGTCCAGTTATCCACAAGTGTACCTACCTCTCTTGCCTCCCCTGCCACTTCTGCCTGAGACAGCAAAACCAACCCTCCTCTTCCTCCTCCTCCTCCTCCACCTACTTAAAAGTAAAGAGAACAAGAATGAAGGCCTTTATGATGATTCACTTTGTTTTTTTTTTTGCAGTTTTTGGCGGGGGCTGGGTGTGAACCTGCGTCTCCAGTATATGGGGCCAGTGCCCTACTCCTTTGAGCCACCCTATGATGATTCACTTTTACCTATGAATAGGAAATACGTTTTCTCTTCCTTGTGATTCTGTTTTTTCTTTTCTTCATTTTCTTTCTTTATTTTTTGGAGACAGAGTCTTGCTTGTCACCCAGGTTAGAGTACAGTGGCCTCATCATAGCTCACTGCAACCTCAAACTCCTGGCCTCAACTGATCCTCCTACCTCCACCTCCCATGTAGCTGGGACTACAGGTGCGCTCGTCATACCTGCTTAATTTTTCTGTTTTTGGTAGAGACAGGGTCTCACTCTTGCTCAGGCTGGTCTTGAACTCCTGGCCTCAAGCTATCCTCCCACCTCGGCCTCCCAGAGTGCTGGAATTACAGGTTGAGCCACCATACCCAGCCCCTTATGATTTTCTTAACATTTTCTTCTCTCTGGCTTACTTTGTTATAAGAATACAGCATATAATGCACATAACACACAAAACGTGTGTAATAGACTGTTTATTTTATCAGTAAGGCTTCTGGTCAAAAGTAGGCTATTAGTAGTTAAGTTTTAGGGAATCAATATGTATACATGGATTTTTTTTTTTTTTTTTTGAGTCCCACTTTGTCACACTCAGTAGAGTGCTATGGTATCACAGCTCACAGCAACCTCAAACTCCTGGGCTTAAAGGATTCTCTTGCCTCAGCCTCCCAAGTAACTGGGACTACAGGCAACTGTCACAATGCCTGACTATTTTTTTTTTTTTTTAGAGATGGGGTCACGCTCTTGCTCAGGCTGGTCTTGAACTCCTGATTGTGATGGGTTGTATCCCTAACTCCTGCATTGTTCATAGGCCAACTCTATTCATTAGTGCCAATCACTGTCCTACACACCTTACATATATTACCTACTGTAAGCCTCAAAACAGTCTCACAAGCTTAGTATTATTTTCTCCATTTTACAGATGAGGAGTATCTCACACAAAAATATAACACAGCTAGGAAGCATCATTATATATTAAATATGATTTAACAAGATTTTATAATTAATTAAAATTAATTTTAGACTTGGGTTATTTATTTATTTATTTAGAGACAGAGTCTCACTATGTTGCCTTTAGTAAAGTGCTGTGGCATTACTGCTCCCAGCAACCTCGAACTCTTGGGCTTAAGTGATTCTCTTTCCTCAGCCTCCCAAGTAGCTGGGACTACAGGCACCTGCCGCAAAGCCTGGCTATTTTTTGTTGCAGTTGTCACTGTAGTTTAGCTGGCCTGGGCTGGATTCGAACCCGCCAGCCTTGGTGCATGTGGCCAGTGCCATAACCGTTATGCTACAGGCACTGAGCCTAGACTTGGGATTTTTAAAAACACAAGAGAATATCTGTGATAGGTTTATATTACGTATCTCCCAATATGTATTCTCCCTTTTTCTGTCATAATAGAACTCTTAAGTTCTTTGGCCAACACAGCCGAGAACCACATTTTCCTACCTCTTTTTTTGTCTACAGATGCCTAATTTCTGTGCAATGTGATTTAGGTGAAAGTGTTGTATGCACTTAAAGAGAAGGTGATGTCCTTCGTTCCCCTTCTCCTCCTTGCTGATGGGGATGTGGGGCTGCGTGTGTGGTGGCTTGAGCAGCTATTTTAGGCAATAGGGATGAGACCCATGTGCTAAATGTGACTCCCAGTGGGTCAGAGGCTCAGACATCTGAAAGGATCGTGGTCCCTGTCCAACTCAGGAATTTTTATATATAAGAATAAAATTCTATCTTTATGCTACTGTTAATTAGGAGTTATTAATTCACACATAAAAATTAAATGTAGATAATACTAAATTTAATTATTTTTAAGCATTATTTAAACTTAAGAAAAAAACCTTTCATTTAGCATATTTATAAGTGTTGCGTAAGGGCTTGGGAAAATTTTACTTGTGTTTATCAATCCTTCAGGAATTTAAAGTGTTTGAGAGGAAAATACATAACATGTATGAAATTTCAGGAAATTTCTTTCAGGAAATTTAATTAACGAGTTGGTAAATGGGGTTAATTGTTTAAGGAATTTAATCTGTTTAATTTTAGCCTTAATTGAACATTCATTAATAACACAAGGTATGAAAGTAACACTTCACTTATTTTTAATTACAATTATTCAGTTTATAAATAGAATACTCACTTGCTCATGTTGAATTTAGATGATAACTAGGTTTTTAAATATATAATTTCAATAAGTTGCATATTAATTTAAGCACAAGCAGATGCAAATAGTCTTCTCTGCATATGAAATCTTTTCTCAGACATTTAACAGTAAAATCAACAGAGGATGAGAAAAATGGGATCCTTGTGGAAGCCACAAGCAAGTAAGTAGAAAATTTAATTTTTCTACTGGTGCAAAGAAAAAAAAAATACAAAGCAAAACAAAATGAGGTCGAACACAGATTTTCTCACATTCTTCTTCTAGCCAAAACATTAACCAGCCTGCCTCCCCTAAGAAGAGAAAACAAGAAGATACTACATTTGATTTTTAACCAGAAGTACTAGTCCAAGGTTTTCAGTTTTTATGTCATATGTAGATTTTGACTGCAGCTATATAATCTTAGAGACTTTCTGCAGAAATCAGGAAGACTTTTGGAAAGAAATATTGTACAATGAAAGTGCTATAGATGTAACTAGAATTGACATGCTTTTGACTGCAAAGACTTGAACCTATATATTGCCTGAAATGGTCAGTCATCTAAAGCTATGATGTCAAGACCTCGATGTTGATTGCTCCTCAGAATACTTCTCAGGAAGCTGAGCCTTCCAGGATTCCATGGTGTGGTTGGTAAGTAAGTGATTCTGATGCTTTGAAAGCTCACAAAAGATTCCGGGACCTCGGAGAATGTCTAGTCTACTGCCTCAACTATCTACATAATTTGTAGAGCTCAATGTAAAGTGAAAAAATGGGGTCCCTTATTTAAAAATTATTAAGAAGATCAAGGCTGGGTATGGTGGCTCAACCTGAGGTAAGTGGATCACCTGAGTTCAGGAGTTTGAGACCAGTCTAAGCCAAAAAAAAAAAAAAGAGAGACCCCCGTCTTCAGTATAAATAGAAAAACTAGCCACATGTGGTAGGTACCTTAGTCCCAGCTACTTGGGAGGATAAGGGAAGAGAGCAAGAGGATCAATTGAGCCCAGGAGCTTGAGGTTACTGTGAGCTATGATGCCAGGGCACTTCACCTAGGGCGACAGAGTAAGATTCTGTCTCAATTAAAAAAAAAAAAAAAAGAATTTTAGGACAGTGACAGCAGAACTATAAACCAAGCATGGGGCTCCTGGGACTGCATACGTCTCAGGCCTGTGAAGCTAGTTTGTAATTTGTGTTCCTTAAAGAACCAGGATGTAAGGACAAGGTTGTTACAACTGCCCCTCTGAGAGGACAGAGAAACTGATCAGGGTGGCCAACTCCTGCCCCCATAGACCAGCCGATTTTAGGTTTGATGTATGTTGGAAATACACCTAAAATTTTTGAGGAAAAGGATTCTTCTACTAGGAGAAAAGAAAAAAAAAAAAAAAAAAAAGAAAAACAACTGATTTCAATATTTTTATTTTATACTTTAAAGAGTATTGTTAAAAATCATATATTAGCCCTGTGCCTGTAGTCTCAGCTACTGGGGAGCATGAAGTGAAAAGATCACTTGATCCCAAGAGTACTTTGAGTCCAGCCTAGGCAAGATAGAGATACCCTGTATCTAAAAACAAAAACAATTACACAACAAGAATAGCTTCTCATTATAAAAATTCAAACAATATAAAAATATACAGTCTAAAAAATAAGAAAGACTTTTAATTCCCTTATAATCCTATTGCTCACCCCAGAGGTATCAATATCTTGAAATGTATTCTTCCCAGGCATTTACCCATTTATTTATACATATACATCTTTATATGAGCATTTTTATATACATTTCTGTGATCATGCTGCAAATCGTGTCCTGAAACTTGCTTTTCTTTCTTGTCTTAGAACATTCTGTGTCAGTTCTATACAGCTTCCTCACTATCAGTCACTGCATAATATTTCATACTATGAATTACCATAAAGTATGCAATCCATTGATTCCTTTTATCCCTAAATGTTTAATTTGTTGTCATTGTTATTACAGATGCTACAATGAACGGTCTTATTTGTGCCTCTTTTTGCACATATAAGAGTTTTTGTTTTTATTTTGATAGATTCCTATAAGTAGATTCTGGGTTAAGAGAAACCGAGATGCAAAAAAACTTGCTCCATGGCACACAGGTTTCAATAGTAAAGTGAGTTAAAAAGATACTGAGCTGGGTAAAAATATAAAGTATGTTAACTTTTTTTAAAAAATTGAAATTATATACTAAAAGCCCTACAAATAAATCTATCATATTTTTTTACCCAGCAAATGTGCCTCTAAGAGCAATTAGGGATCTTGTGAAGATACTCCTCTAGAAAGATGTTCATAGCTACCCCCCAAGTACCCCTACACACCTCCCTCCAGGGTCCTCTCCTTGGAATTAGTTCCTATTACTCAAATGCCAAACTAAAGTTGATGCCTAAACAGTCTGACAAGCCGGTCATTCTGACGGGGGCAGGGGGAGTCCATGCTCTTCAAATGCTTTCCATGTATTTTCAACATCATCCTTGGAAATAATGTAAAAGTTCAACAATAGGAATTAGGTAAGGGAATTGTGAAGACCACACAACTATTAAAAATGGTGGTCTGAAAATATGATTAGAATATATTACCAAGTGGGTGGGGGAGAGGTAGACAAAATAGTATTTCCAATGTAATCCCATGGAAAACATGTTTATTCATATTGATACATAGAGAAAGGCTAAAAGAAACAAAAATGTCAACAATGGTTATAATCTGAATGGTGGGGGTTATACCTGATTTTTGTCCTTTGTTACTCTATCGGCATTTTCTGATGTTTTTTGCAAACTCGTGTTTTGATGAGTTTGACAATTATAATTGGGGTAAAAAGTGTTGTTTTAAAAATAAACTAAAACTAAATTTTAGTTTTTGTCTTGATTCCTGCAACATTTGCTATCCTTGCTTGAAGGCAGCTCCCTGGGGTAAGCCAAAAAAGCTAACAGAAGCTCATCGAAAACATCTGTAGGGGGAGGCTGGGGGTGGAAGGGAAGAGAGGCCAAGAAAGCAGCCAACATTCAGTCTCCTCTCACTCTTTCTACTTCCTTTTGTTCAGGCAGTTCATTTTGGTGAGGCTGCAGGCATTTTTAAAATTCTGCAGCATGGGGAGCTGCCAGGGTCAGCCTGCCTTTCTTTTATGTCTGAGCATATGTGACTTTTTCAAGAAATATATCTAAGAGAATGTTCCATTTTCTAGCTGGGCTTTCATCCAAGGTATAGATTTTCAGAGCTGTGTACACAGCCACTGAAATAACACTCCTATTCCCCAGCACAGGACGGGGTAGCTGCTTTTATCTCAGCAGGCTCTGGTTAGAACAGTCTTTCCATAATGATAGACCTTTGAACAAGAGGCAGTAGGGCCATGCCACACAAAGAAATCTTGACTACATCTTAGCCTGTCATGGACATGTTTTCCCATCCTGTCAGTTCCTAGGGGAGGTATCCCTGAGGCCAGGGGTCTGGGAGGATTTGGTGGATGTTCAACTCCAGAATCACCTGGTTAAAAATTTTGGGCCATTTTATAGGTATGTCTCTGTTAGACATTGAGATGGCAGCTTGAAATGCTCAGAAGACCACAGGAGGAGGGGCGGGCTCTAAAGTTCTGAGATGGTTGGCATCAAACAGAAATCCAGAATGCAGACTTAACAGGATATACTTTACAACCATGGGCCTAGGAAGAAAGAGTCAACTCTCAGAGGAAGTGGTCCCTTACGTTATGTGGTAGCAGAATGAGCCTTACCCACCTTTCCCTATTGTCCACCCTACCGCTCTGCAGTCCTGTTAAAGTTTAGTTTCTCTATATCAGTGGTTCTCAACCTTCCTAATGCTGCAACCCTTTAATACAATTCCTGTGGGTCGCAACCCACAGGTTGAGAACAGCTGCTCTATATGATTAAAGAACAGATCTGCACAAAATGGTAAATAGCCCCGGAGGCTGGTGTCCTATCAGCTAAGGCCTCTCACATGCGATTGGATTTATTGCATTCAATTCCCTCTAGTTCACAAATATTCCCTGCAAATGAGGGAGGGATATTAGGTGACTTTAGGAGTAGGGAAGGAATTCCTGTTATGGACTCAGGAAGACAGATCCAACAGGATTCTAGAAGAAAAGCCAAGGATGAAGAGTATGTAAGGGAGGGGTGGCCACGGGAACATGTCTGATCTTCATTATTCCTCACTATTCACTGAGTCCATATTTTCAAATTCACCTGCTCAATAAAATTTATTTGTAACCTCAAAAGTAATAAATACCCTTGATGCTTTCAAGGTAATTCGTAGACATGTGAAGAGTGGCAAAAATTTTGCATCACCCGACTCACATATTCATTCAAAATGGCTTCCAAGGGTAGTGACGAGGAGCTGTCTTGTGTTCCAAAGTGTAAGGAGGCTCTGAGGTGCCTTGTAGAGAAAATGCATGTGTCAGATAAACTCTTTCAGGTATGAGTGTAATAACCATCAGACAGTCCTTCACCAATGAGCGTTACTTCAAACATCCCCACGTAGTTAAGGAATTCTCCATTCCTGATTTAGATGAAGATCTGAATAGCTGCCCTCTCTGAGGACTTGGGATCCTGATTCTGCTCCTGCTGTTGCCAGACCTGAAGTCTGGCCTTCCCAGAGCCTCTGGGGGATATGTAGGGATTAATGTTAATTTACACACCTACTCTTCATACTAATTTGCACTGACATGTTGTCATGTTGGATTCTAACAAACTATCTAAGTAAGAAGCCTCAGTTCATTGATAAAGTTCATTTGTGATGAGTGCACAGTGGTTCAGTGAAAACTGGGCATCAGAAGAAAAAGGTCAACAGGTGCCTGTCGGACAACTCAGCCTAGTCTGCAGGGGTGGCGTGGGAGGGAGGGGTGCTGAAGAAATAGGGTGCTTGCTCCATACCCAGGGAAGGACTAGGAAGGCCTGAATCAAGAGGAGAGGACCAACAGTCTTGAGGAGCATATTTAGGTGACCCGGTGTGACCCCCGGTACAGGACAGAGACGGGATAAGGCTGCCGGGGACAGTAACCTCACAGACCTCTCTCCTGAGAGGAAGGGAGTGAGCCCTGGATGAACATGGCATTGGGCACGTGGCCCACAGAATGAACTTCTCACAGCATTTGATAAGATTGGCTTAAGAGGAGGCTATTATGATCGAAGTAGAGGTCACAAGCTAAAATTGGCTGTTGAACGGACAGTGAGAAAGAGAGGAGGGAGGAGGTAGGGCGGGGAGCCAACTGCCAGGGCTTTGAAAATTCCTGCCAAGGTGGCTTGTCTGGAGATTTCAGACCGAGAAGCCAGGTGCTGAAGAAACGGCTTCATCGCCTTCTTTTGGTTCTCCAAGGGTGTAAGACTAGCTTTTTAATAATCTGTTGTTCTATTATAGAACGAATAGAAATACCCCCCAAAAGGGTATTTCTATTGTCAGACCAAATACCCAGCCAGAGAAATAGAATTCTAACGTACGAAGAGCAGAGTGAGACATATTCGTGCTACCAGCAGATTACTCCACGGATTTATATGGGATATTTTAACTTTTCCCCCTTTCAAGGGATCAGCTGAGAACTAAATCTGTACAAATCCTCAGGTGTTATATTTAACCCAGTCTAAGGCATAATAAATTTTAGAAACCAAATTTTCTTTGTGCAGAAAAAGGTTTCAGGAAGGAAACTGGGAGAAGAGCTTTATCTCTCCTTTCAATTTCTTAATTAATTCGAGCTCTCCATAAGCAGTTTTCTGTATTAATTTGCAATTAATTTTAATCACTTACTTTTTTGCACAGGTTTTCTAATTGAGAAAGTATGTCAGCTTGTTCCCAGCCACTGTGTGTTTCAGAAGTATGCAATGGGTGATGGAGTACTTTGTCCCTTACACAGATAAGGATAACTAAAGCATGAAATGTTTGTTTATCCAAATGTTGTTTATGCAAAGATCAGAGCAAAGTATTCGGTTTGGGGAGAGCAGTTCAAAGAAACCTCTTTATGACCTCTGTGGCTTAACCAGTAACTCTAGCACGATCCCCTGCTTCTGATCATGGAAGAGGAGGCAGAGGAGGGGGCATGATTTACAATAAAACAGTCTTCAGGTTTCCAGTCTAGCATGACGCTTTAAGAGAATGTAACTTTGGGTCAAGCAAGACGTTTTCTGACCTGTACAAAGCCTGCAGGGTGGCTGAGATCTCAACTTTTTGAGCCAACGTGCGGTCAAGTCTGCCGTGGACGGAAAGTTTCCCTCCCTTTGCCTTCTCTTTCTCCTCTTTCAAAGCCTCTTGCTTGGTCCTTTTACCCCTTTGATTCTGGGGTTGATGACCTCACCGTTCTCCCATTATTTGGTCAAGTGGTAGACTAGCTGTGGGAGCTGGAGGTTGAGGGGTTTAAAATCTTGTGGCTGGAGAATGAGGGTAGAAGATGTTAGCGTGACCTCTGAGTGAAGTATCTGGAAGACTACAAGACCTGTAAGAATGGAAAATTTTTAGCTGGCCAGGCATGTTACAAGGTGTCTACCCCACATGAGCCCCATGTTCCTGGAAATGGCATCCAGGGCTCCAGAGAGCCCCATGTTCCAGGAAATGGCCCGTCCAGGGCTCCAAATGGTCGCGATAGGGCTGGGTCAGCAGTTCTGAGAAAAACAAATACAAGGAATTATTCTACCCCGATAACTTGACTTGAATTTAAACTTCTGTCATGTAAAGATAGAGTGGATCAATTTAAATGAACCAATAAGATTGTAACGTTCCATTCCTTCCTGCTTCTTCCAGCTTCTTCCAGAACCCTATAAAAAGAGCTGCCTTCTTGAGTTCAGGGTCGACTCCTCTGTCTCCTGCGTGAGATACGTGTCGGCCCCAGAGCTCTGGCTTTCCCTGAATAAAGCCTCGTGTGTTCTTGCATCAAGTGTGGTCTCTCGTGAGTCCTTGGGCGCTGCGCCATCCCAAGATTTGAGTGAGGGTCTCCCTTCGGGGGTCTTTCAAAGGCACAAAGAGGTCCCTTCCCTTTCTCCAGCCTTGAGCCTCTGTTTTCCTCCCCCAGTGGAGACAGCATCACAAAGAGCCATCTGCCAAGACAGGATATGGATGCAGCATTCCAGATAAGAGACTGGAAAGGTCATCTTTTATCATAATTGTCACACAGGGATCAATTCCAGAGCTTCCTGCTTCCCCACAGTTCAGCTGTCCAGGACCTGAGCCAGATACATATCAGGATGTAAAAATGATGTGATTCTTATTAAAGCACATTTTTTTTTTAAATTTTGGTAACAGTAGGTTTGCATACTCTCATTAACTTTCCAAAATGAAGTACTGTAATTCATAGAGTCTGGATGAGACTCAAGGTGAACTCAAGAAGTAGCCGCTCCTTATGTACAAAAGATTACAATTTGCATACCTTTATAGCATGTCCTGAAACACTAAAATGGCATTTATTATCTATGAATCATAATATAAATGTTTAGGGGAAAATATCCAGGAGAGAATATGTTGGATTAATGCCATGAAAATGACTGTGATATGGAAGTCAAGGTTCATTTTAAAAGTATTCTGCACAGTAGATTTGTTTTCACGCATGGTATTATACTGAATTGCCTCAGCTTTGTGATACAAGCTGCCTTAGAGAGGACAGCAGAGATAAAATGACCCTTTAGGCTTTCATCAAACCCAGGGATTATTTTTTATACCTATGGCAAACATAAGAAATGCCCCTAAGTAGACTTTCCTCCGTGTTACCCAAGTCTTTGTCAAACCCTTGAAAAGCCCATTTCTTTTATTGTTTTTCTTCCTGAAACATGAATGCAGGGGCTAAACAGTACCTAAGACTGATAAACAAGCAGCAAGATTTTTTTTTTTTTCCTTTCTTTCTTTTTTTTTTTTTTTTTAACTAGATGGATGGATAAGTGGATGAAAGAATGAATAAGTTGAAGTAGTTTTCATGAAGTGCATGGAAACTGTTAGTATTTTGCACTTGTGCATTGAGATCTGGTGTGATTAGTTATTTAGTTTCATGTGTTAATTTAACTGGGCCACAGCATGCCTAAATATTGGTCAAATATTCTCGGTGTTTCTGTGGGGAGTATTTCTGGATAGAATTAACATTAAAATTTACAGACTTAGTAAAGAAGATTACCCTCCCTAGCATGGATAGGCCTCATCCAACTGATTGAACATCTGATTAGAAAAAGAAAAGGTTGACCTTTTGCTGAGTGAGAGAGAATTCTCCTGCTTGACTGCTTTCAGACTGGGACTTTTTCCTGCCTCAGGACTCAAACCAAAGCATCAGCTCTTCCTTCTTGCCAGTCTTTGAAATGGAAACTACATCATCAGACCTTAGGGCTAAGAGTGGAACCAGACCGTTGACTCTCCTGCCTCCCATTCTGTAGATTTGGGGACTTAATTGCCTCCATGATCATGTGAGAAATTTCCTTAAAATAAATCTCTTTACATTTACACATATGCATGGAGAACTTTGTATATAAAAAGATAATTGTGTTTATATTTACACATAAACATCCTATTGGTTCCTTCTTGCTAAAGAACTCTGACTAATATAATGACTCAAACAAAGGAAGCAAGGAGACAAAATAGAAAACCTTTCAACTTTGTTCACTTGAACTTGTAATCTGTACAATTCCTTTCTTCTTTGATGCCTCCGTTATAAAAATTACAGTATTACTAGCTGCCATCTATTATTCGCTATCTGCAACAATGTACTTTCCATTTTACCCATGTTATCACATTCATTGCTTTAGATGAAAAAAAAAAAAAATTGAGGAAAAACACCTGAAGCTGAGTGCGTAACAGCCTGCCTACGCTCACATGGTTAAAGAAAAGCAAACCCTGCCTTTAAATGCAGTCTTCTGGTTTCATCATTTGCAATCTTAACCAGTCATGGCTCCAACATTAAACTTGTTCATTCCTTATTTTCACGTTTTGGTTTCCTTACTTTTATAAAACTGAAGTATTAGATGTGATGATCTTTATTGCTCTTTCCAGCTCTTGACTGGGGTTCTTCATTTCTTAATCAGTTGATAAAAGGAATGTACTGCTTGAGCCACAACTGGAGCCCCACTGGATGAAGGCAATGCCAAGCACAAGTTCAACATGTGTTTAGAATGGCACAGGTCTCTGGCTGAGTTGGAGGAGCCTCTTAAAGAGCGATGTGGAGACGCTTTGACTACCCTAAAGGAGTGCCCATTAATGCCATGTGGTGGTTGTCCCCTATCAGTTTTGTATTATTAATCTAGCCAAGTAAGTGAAATGTGACATTAGGAATTACTTGTGCTTGCTTTTTTGTTTCTTTGCACTTTTCCTCTCCTGTCTGAATATCCCATGGTTTGCTGACATCCTTTTCATGTTTACCCTTCTCCTTTCCCACCCTGAGAGCGCCTGGATGTTGCCACATGTGTTTCACCTTCCCTTCTCTGCACGTCCTGAGCACTAACACTTCTGTATCCACCTATTCTTTGCTTCATTTATTATTCCACACTCCAGACCAAACAGGTTTTCCAAAGAGTGTGTTACATAAGTCGTTAAATTTGTTATCACAAAGCAAAGACATGGCCCAAACACTTTAAAAAAGACTAAATTACACGAATGTATTAGTTTATTTGTTGTAGACCTTCCCAGAGCCTTTAATGTGGGAGTGTATTCTACTGAACTTGCATATGAGGCTTATGCAATCCGTATGTGGATCTCACATTTTATTTTACGCGACAGCCCTCTTTTCTCAGAACATCCTCTAGGATTAAAGTTCCATGGAACATATTTCAGAAAATTGTAAAATTAAGTGTACCCAACATTTGAGTGATTGAGTATATTCACCTTTCCAGAACACAAGTATAAACAGAAGTTGACTTTCATTAGATCATGGGAAAATGTATGGTTGACTCTTTACACAAGAGAGTAGTCTCTGAGGTAAAAACCAGTTTGAGAAAATGCAAGGAGTTCTGAGTATCTTAATTATCACATAATTTAAAGAAATGCTATGCTTCTGTACCCTGCATTGCCTTCATCCAGTGGGGCTCCAGTTGTGGCTCAAGCAGTACAGATATTAAAGCAAATTATTCATTTACTAATTCTCAAATATATAACGCATTTGACTTAATCTTTGATATATCAGGTTTTACCACAAAAATATCATAGCCCAGCCTTTAGATTACATTAAGGCTTTTAATAGTCTAAGCAAAGTTACAATGAACAATCTGATTTAAAAGCTATTTTTCACATATCTGCTCTCTCTATACCATATAACACGAGGCAGGTGAGTGTAGATCACAGAATGTGTATTTTTTATATTAATACATTGCTGGATTGTTCTCCATTATGTTCAGCCAACCTATATCCTCACCTCCAATTTATGAGTATCTTTTTCTCCAAAGCTTCATTATTAATGTTAACAAGCATTTTTAAATTTGTCAATGTTATAGGTTAAAAAAAAACCTTTCTTTTTGTATTTTTGTTCTCAAATTCCTAGGCTCAAGCAGCCTTCCTGTCTCAGCCTCCTGAGTTGCTTTGAGTACAGGCATCAGCTACAATGCCCAGTTAATTTTTCTATTTTTTAGTAGAAGTGGGGTCTTGCTCTTGGTCAGGCTGATCTTGAACTCTTGCACTCAAGATATCCCCCTGCCTTGTGCTTGCACAGTGCTAATAGATTACAACCATGAGCCACCACACCTAGCCCCGCCAAAAAACTCATTTAAAAAATCATTTCTAAGGCTGGGTGTGATGGCACAAGCCTATATTCAGAGAACTCTGGGAGGCAGAGGCAGGTGGATTGCCTGAGTTCAGCAGTTGGAAAGCAGCCTGAGCAAGAATGAGACCCTGTCTCTAAAAATAGCTGAGCATTCTGGTGGGTGCCTGTAGTCCCAGCTAATCGGGAGGCTGAGGCAATAGGATCACTTGAGTCCAAAAGTTTGAGGTTGCTGTGAGCTATGACACCAAGGCACTCTACTAAGGGCAACAAAGTGAGATTCTGTCTCAAAAATAACTAAATAAAATTAAATAAATAAAAGAAAATAAACATTATTTCTAAGGGATTAAATATATTCTAATTGTACCTTACAAGCTATAACAAAGAATATGCATAGAGTTATAGCATGTAAGGTACAATGTATGCACAGTCTATGTCCATTTTTAAAATTATATTTTAAGTAATTGTTGTTTTTGTTCATTAAATGGTAAGATTTATCTAGAAGTTTTTGGGGGGTTTTAGGTGTGAGATAATAATCTATTTTTTTCCAGATAGTTACCGAATTTGAATAACTTAATATAATTCTCCATATTATCCTCATTAAACCTCAATATATTTGGGCATTATTTCTAGATTTTCTAGATTCATATATTAGTTTGTCTGTTTATGCACCAGTATTATAAGGTCTTAATTATCCTAGCTGTGAATTATATTTTAATATGAAAATTTTCTAAGTTATGTTGGTTTATTTTTATATGAACTTCAGTGTTACTTTCCACTTAAAAAATTTGAGTTAGTATTTTTGTTCAGATTATATAATTTTCTAGAACAATGGGGAAATGTTTGCCATGTTTGGAATGTTGAGTATTTTTGTCTAAGAATATACTATGTTAAGTCATTACATTTTTATAACCTTCTGAACAGCAGTCTATTACAACATAAGCATTATTTGGATTCTGTATAAATCTTTTGATAATTCATATGCATTAGTTATAACAAGCTTGACCCATGGAAAAATAATGCAAATACTTATACTAATTATTGCTATTTTAGTAGGAGTTATTGTTTTATCATAATTTCTTGGATTCTGTGGAATTTGTTTTTATCTTAGATCTTATTTGCATATTTTTAACCTTATTAGTCACCTATTAACCAATATATTAATTTAAATAAATAGAAACTTGCTTACATAGAAAAATACATCTTTAATAAAAGAATCAATTCTGAAAAAATTATGTATATAGGGAAAATTAAAATCATTAGAGCCAAAATAAATGATTAAGAAATAGTTGATCACAATGAAATTTGACCTGTAAAAAAATTGCAAATCTTTGAAAACAGAACATGTTTGAGAATTTCTGTTGCATTTTAAGCTTTGATTAATGTCATTTGATTGTGAATGGCATAGAAAGGAAGCAGAGCCAGTTCTATGTAAAATGGTGATTTATATAATCTGCTTATCTCAAATTAGAGCTGAACTCTAATATTTGGCAGTGGTTTGAAATAGTTTTCTGAAATTCTCCAGCGTTGGTATGGTTATTAGCTGAAGATAAACTGTTTAGAAAGTAAGTTATCTAAAACCGTTTTTCTTCATTGGTATCATGTTTCATTGAGGATGACAAAGAAAATTCCTGAGTGATGAGATGAGGGGGTTTGAGACACTGAGGAAGGTATGGTGTTTGTGGACTCAGCTCTTGACAAATTGATCTGTTTTACATACTTAGTATAAGGATGCCCTCTTGCCCTGGGACACATGTCTTTATGTCTTCACAGTAATCCTTGACATTAGTTTTTAAATGACTTTCATTGTCCATTCACTGTTGGACTTTAAAAATACCCTGCGTTCCTTTTTCTTCTTCCTTGTCTGGGTCCTGAGTATGTTGAGAAACACAGGGTAAAACAGAGAAGAGATTACATATCAGCTTTATTCTTTAGTAAAGCTAAGGAAGAATTATTTTGTTGTAAAATCCAAAGCTGCCCACTTACTTGAGCAATTGCATTCATCAGACTTACCAATCAGACATATCCTCTGACTTCCCAGTGGTGAATTAAGTGAATGATTAGAGTCAGATTTGGAAGAATTCTTATGAAAACTGAAAGGGAAAAAATCTGTTCTCCCTACTTGTATCCTGGTACTTTTTTTGGTTTGTTTGTTTTAATTTAGGAAAATGGCCTGCAGTTTCTAGCACAAAGAAATACAGAAGCAAGAAGAAACTACCTGCTTATTTACTGAACATTTCTATATTCTTTGATACTCTCAATTCCTAGGATGAAAGGCTCACTTTAGTTGAAAACACAACTAATTCTAGACTTTCCTTATACCTTTAAGTTCAACCAAGAGCAGATTTTACCTCCTATTTCTATTTTCAAGTGATTAGAAGAGAAATTATACTGTTTAATTGGTACAATAGTCATATTTTTTTTTCAAGTTCTTCTACAAAGAACCTGTTGAGTCATCAGAATCAGGGCTATAGATCTGAATATTTTGTCCTCCTCAGAACACCAGTTTAGGAATAACGTACTCTTCTTTTTATTTTTTTTTTTTTTTTGAGACAGAGTCTCACTTTGTTGCCCTTGGTAGAGTGCAGTAGCATCACAGCTCACAGCAACCTCAAACTCTTGGGCTCAAGCGATTCTCTTGCTTCAACTTTCTGAGTAGCTGGGACTACAGGCACCCACAGAAACACTCAGCTATTTTTTAGAGATGGGGTCTTGCTCTGGCTCAGGTTGGTCTTGAACTCCTGAGCTCCGGCAACCCACATGTTTGCCTGGGTGTATACCCGAACGTACCCAAATTCAGGGTTCTTGGTAGTGATATAACATATTTTTTGGAAGAAAAAAGTTCCATGTGTGTATGTGTGTGTGTGTGGGGGGGGGTGGGTGGGTGTGCGCATGCACATTTTCAATATACATGACAAATATGTGCCAACTGTATATTTTTTTCTCATAGGAAACTCTTTTATACCAACTAACTACTGCAATTTTTTGTTTCCATAAAGCATTCCCTGAAGGAATGGTTTCATAACATAAAAATGTAATTATCCCTCAAATTAATTTGTAAATTAAATATAATCTTCAACCACATCCCGATGTCATTATTTTAGAACTTGACCAAATTATTACAAACTTTTCTAAAAATTAAAACAAACAAGAATAATTAGAAAATTTCAAAGAAGGAAAACGATGAGAAAGAACTTGCCTTCTCTAATTGATTTTCCATGAGAATTTCAAATACAGCATGTCTTGTAATTGTTTAAAATAAAAATAGTTGGTTAACAAAAGAAACTGGAAGAAGATGTAACAAAATTTTAACAGTGGGTATCTATGGATGACAAGTTTATGAGTTTTTTTTCCTTTGGATAAAATACTTAGATTTAAAATAATTTTATATTTTTTCTATGATGAAAATGTTTTACTTAGTATAAATGGTAAAATTTTAAAATATACAGACCAAAGAAATAAATGATTTCTCTAGAAATGAAAAATTCTAATGAGGTATTCTTAAATTAAACTGTTTTATAAATTAAATCAGCAAATACCTCTTAAGTGCCTCCTATGTTCTAGACACATAGTCACTGTTTAACTTCATATCCTTAGGTATAAAATCAATGTCTTGAGTTTTGATGTGCTTACTTCAGGTTTCGAACATGGCTGGCTGAGAAAGGTTTACTGTGTTCTGGGATATGAATACAACACTGAAGAGCCCTCATTCCCTTCTGCTTCAGTTGTATGGCTCCACTTTAAATCAATCAGCACAGGTAATAATCTCAGCTCAAGTTTCCTTAACACTATCCGGTTCAATATTGTGATGCTTGTGGGTAATTGCCCAAGTGTGACATTAAGTTGGAGATTCATTACTCTGAGTAAGAGGAATGAAGTTAGTCTGTCGCAGATTTGCAGGCAACGTGGTTTCCTTTTGTGCCTCTCGAATTCATCCAGCTTGTCTATTTTATCTGGAAGAACTGCAATAAAACTTCTCCGGCTTTCTTGTCTGAATGGTGGAAGTTACATGCAAGATTATGCGTGCACTTTGAAACATGATATGTGAAAGAACATGGCAAGAAGACAGTTGAAGGCAGTGTGAATCACAGCGCTCCTCAGGCTCCATGATGTGTGTTACGTAATGTTAAAGGGTAAACTGAGGAATAATACAATTTAAAATTTTAAAGTTTACAAATATGCATGTTCTCACTTATAAGTGGGAGCTAAGCTATGGGCACACAGGAGTGTACACAGTGATATAGTGGACAATGGAGACTCTGAAAGAGAAAGGAAGAGAGAAAACAATGATAAAATATTACCATTTGGGTATAATATACTCTATTTCGGTGATGGGTACACTAAAAGCCCAGACTTTACCACTGTAGAATTCACACATTAACCAAAAACCACTTCTACCCCTACATCTATTGAAATAAGAACATAAAATAAATACAGGGTTAAAGAGTATATTTGTGTAAGCAGTGATTCATGAGTTAGACAACTCCAAACCCAAAATTGTTGGGGGCTCTGCTAAGGGAATGAATGCAAGAGGAAAGTTTTTATAGGGTGAACACAAAAGAAAAGCAACTATTTGATTGGTTGCAGTTAAGTAGTTAACCTTATACGGCCTGATTGGCTGGAAAGTCTTCAGTTACTTAACTATAAGTTAGTTGGTGGCTTTTGATTGGTTTGCCTTCAGTAACTTTTCTCTAACATAGGCATTTACAAGAAACAGCTCAAGTTATATATATTTTTCTTATGTTTGCAAATTAAACAAGGTATGACGCCTACTTGGCTATGTCTGCTCAGGAATTCATCAGGCCTGGTCTCTTTTTAAATTTATTTTAATAGTAACCTGGGATCATTCACAGAACCTTGCTGGGCCCCATTGCTTCATCCACAACATGAAACTGTTAAAAGAGAAACCTAAATGATGATTACTAACTACTACTACTATCAATATATAAACATTCCTCAAATAGAGCCAATATTATATTTCTGCTTTGTTGAGTTTTAATTTTTAAAAATAATTTAAATGTTTTCTCAATATTAAATATAAAATAAGACTTCTCGTAGAAAAAAACAACATAATTATTGTTCATATTCTGTAGGAGCCTTGAGGGAGATTTAATGCAACTCTATGAATTCTAAGCAAGTGGCATATTTGGTTTACATGTGTCTTCTTTTTTCTCCGACTTTTCCACTCCCTCCTCTTACTTATCTTCCCCCATCTTTACTATTACCGTATATACTCGAGTATAAGCTGAGTTTTTTCGGCACAAAATTTGTGTCGAAAAACCGGAACTTGGCTTATACTCGGGTCATGCAGGTTATTTGATTCAGTGATTGTGATTTAGTTTGATTACCTGCTAAGCTATGGTTTTCTCATTTTATTTAAAGTTTTAAAGTTGTTGTTGCTAATTTACAGTTTTTCTTTAGCAATAAATATTGAAAAGCATTTAAGCTATTGATTCCTCAATTATTGTAATTGTTTTGGGTATATATTTTTATTTTGAAATTTACCAGTGGCTGCTGCATTTTCCACCTCGGTTTTTAGGGTAAAATTAAGGGGGTCGGCTTATACTCGGGTCGGCTTATTCTCGAGTGTGTGTGGTACTAGTTGTTTACAAACAAGCAAGTGTTGTGTGTCTTTATTGCTGAAATATCATGCTTATAATGCCTTTGGTATGGAAGCTTATCTCAGAGATACAGCGGAGTTGTTTCAGACTACACCAATAAAGTGCATGTCCTACTAAAGGGAGTCAAAAAATGTTCATTGTTTCTCAGAACATAGAAAAGTGTGTTTATGCTGTAATGTGTCCTAGTAAGTATACAATGTCTAATATATATGTATATACATTAGAGAGAAGCCTGTATGTATGTGTGTGTATATAATATACATGTTTCAAATAAAAAATACTATATTGCTAGAAAATGATTATGATCATCTGAATCTTAAGTAAGCAGTAACCTTTTTGCTGGTGGAAGTGCTTGACTAGATGTTGATGGCTGCTGATGAATCAGAGTGGTGGCTGCTGAAGTTTAGGGTGGCTGTGGCGATTTATTGAAATACAGCAACAATAAATTTGGCCACATTGATTGACTCTGCCTTTCCTGAAAGATACTGTTTGATAGCATTTTATACACAGTAGAACTTCTTTCAAAATCCAAGTTAATTCTCTCAAACTTTGCTGCTATTTTATCAAGTAAAGTTTATGTAATCTTCTAAATCTTTTGTTGTCATTTTGATGATGTTCACCACATCTTCACCAGGAGTAGACTCCATCTCAAGAAACTAATTTCTTTGGTCAACCAGAAGAAATAACTCCTCATTAGTTCCACTTGTACCATGAGATTGTAGTAATTTCTTTACATCTTTAGGTTCTACTTCTAATTTTCTTTCTTTCTTTCTTTCTTTCTTTCTTTCTTTCTTTCTTTCTTTCTTTCTTTCTTTCTTTCTTCCTTCCTTCCTTCCTTCCTTCCTTCCTTCCTTCCTTCCTTCCTTCCTTCCTTCCTTTCTTTTTCTTTCTTTCTTTTTGAGACAGAGTCTCACTTTGTTGCCCTCAGTAGAGTGCCATGACATTAAGCTCACAGCAACCTCCAGCTC